>JAYMFT010013696.1:0-16753 GCA_038088735.1 Panulirus argus | reverse complement strand
AACAAAAAAAAAAAAAAAAAAAAAAAAAAAAAAAAAAAAAAAAAAAAAAAAATTGTAAATACTTAACTCTTGTTTGGCATGGTTGTCTGTAATCCCTTATCCTCTCTTCTTGCAAACTTGTATGTGAAATATTTTGAAGCTAGATTAAGTAATATAAAAACAATATTGTTGTGTGGGTCAGATACGTTGATAATGATCCCGTTTGTGGCCTGTCTGTTATGATGCTGATTATTTGTTGACAAGGCTGAAAAACTTTTCTCAGTCTATGAAGGTCACTGTCGAAGATGAGAATAACAATAATTTTTCCTTCTTGGATTTTGAGCTGATTAGAAGCCAAGGTATGTTAAAACCTAGATTGTGCTGAAAACCCCCTTACATTTTTACATCATATCTCATGCTTATTTTTATTCTGCTCATCGAATTAATGTTAAGAAATATGTATTTGCTCCTGTTTTTCATTGCTGAATTTTTAGTTGATTCAGTGAAAGTTATATTAGATATAGACCGTAAGCTTCAGTTCCTTATAAAGATCACAAATGAGTGTCATGACATAGCCAAAAATTTCTGATATACTGCACGAAAAACAGTAGACAGAAAATGTTTTTTTTTTCTCCCATTTTATAAGAATTTGTTGATGTTGTAACTTTCATCAAAGCTTGATGTGTTAGGGGCTTTCACCTACAGCAACATGGTTAAAACAATAGAACCCTAACCAACATATCCCAAAGGATGTGACTGGTAGCTTGTATAGCTTTCCTTAAGAATGTTATGACAGTTTTCATTTTGGTTTGAAGGGGAAAAGTTGGTGACATGTATTAGCTGACATAGTGTAATATGTGGTCAGTACAATAGTGCTTCATTTCAACAAAAATCCTTGAATGGTCTCATGACCACCAGAGATTAGGGAAACACTTCCACCATGATAAATTCAAACTGTGTTTTGGAAAGAATTATTGTGGAATCCTGTTGAATCACAGGTTCTTTTTGAAGAAAACACCAATATAAGGTATAGGTATTTTAGATGTGATAAGATGATAACTGGTCTTATCTGTAAAAGGTATTTACCGATGTGACTGTGTATTGGCAGGCTAGATGGTGTAGGACTCCCTACCCCAGGTACCTCAGCTCACCTCACCATAACCGGTGTGTGTGTGTTTTCCTATATATATTTCCTAATGTAACAAAATTTCATTGCTTTGAAGGTTTTATATATGAAAGATCTTGAAGATTTTCATGTTTCTGTCATCATGTGTCTGTGAACCTTACATTACCTTCCTGCCCCTGGAGTCCCTTCTATCCTTATAAGGCTCTTGCAGCTGTCAGGAAGGTGGCCATGTCCGCAGGACAAGACCAGAGTGCATAAATGTTATGATGTGTGTGCATTATGTTCAGAAAGTGCAGGGCAAATGGGTCGTAAGTGTTCATTGGCTGCTTGTTAGTTGCATTGTAGACATGAAGGGTCTTAGGATATGTTGAAATGGTGTTTGTAATATTGTTGTTATGGGTGATATCCTGAGCATGAGCGGGAGAGTGTGACTTGTGTTTGTCTAGGGATGTGGTTTCTGATGGGTGTATGTCTGGTCATTTGGAGAAGAAAAACCTAAATCGCTTGTTTTGCGCTTGTTGGATTATTTTATGGGTATGCATTTTGTCAGTGTTATATTTGTTGGTGGTGGGGGGATTTGTGAGTAGAGGTTACTGAAGTGTAAGGCAGGGGTAAGCTTTTTATTTTTACTTGGAGTTTGGTGCTTAGTTATGGTTAATGAGTGGTTTGGTTGGGAGGGGTCTATTGCTGTTCCATATAATTGAGTGCTGAGCATGTTAAGGTGGGACTGTATTGGGAGGATCTTTGTTTAATTGTAAACTCAATGAGTATTTATGGTTGCTAGTTATTGTTCTAGGTGCTCTGTTTTATGTGGTTTGCACCTTTGTTATATTTGCATTTGAGAAAGTGGGAGACCAGACAGGTGAGATATGGTTTAAAGTGAAGTGAATGAATTGTTTATATAGGATGTTGAGAGATCCTTCTTCTTGTCCAAATCTGGTGCCAGTTAGTGTTCTGAGGGCATTTGATATGTGTGTAGTTGGTGTAGAGAGTGAATATCATGTGTGTCATTTGTGTTATCTAGAATGGTTAGTGTTTTGTTCAGAGGGAGTGACTGTTTGTTTAAGGTGACCAGAGGGTGTGAGCTGGATTCCTGTCTGTTGAGAGTTAAGAGATTTCCTTAGAGATGCTTATTTTCTGTTCTGGGTGAGCCATTGTTCCAGTTATGTAATGTAGTGCTGCATGATGGATATTGCCACTGAGGTGTTATGGTGTTGTGATGTGATTATGAGGTTGTCTGCATACTGAAGGACCTTCATGTTGAGGTTTACCTGAGGTATTAGATGGTGTAGGCAAGGATTGAAGAATGGTGGAGAAAGAACTGTTCCTTAGGGAACTCCATTTTATATATAAATTTTTTTTCGTTCTTGTTCGCCATTTCCTTTGGTAGCGAGTTAGCTTAAGGAACTGACGTGGGAGTAACCTTATTGGCTTACATTTACTCTCTAGCTGTCATATTTAATGTGCTGAAACCACATCCCTTTTCCCACAGTCAGTCCCCACTGACCTGCATGTGGTTTTCCATGATAGCTTCATATGCCTTGGTTTAGTACATTGACAGCACATCAACCCTCTTTACCACATCATTCCAGTTCACTCTCTCACCCTGAGTACCCCAGATCTTTACCACTTCATCCGTATATATATCCAATTTGGACTTCTCTGTATCCCCCCACTTAAGACATACATACCCTCTTTACTAACCTCTCCTTATTCATACTCTCCTTATGTCCAAATCATTTCAGTACACCTTTTTCAGCTCTCTCAATCATGCTCCTCTCATATCACACCTTTTACTTACCGCGTCATTACTCACTCGATGAACTCTCCTTACACCACAAATTATCCTCTGGCATTTCATTTCCAATAAAAACAGCATTTGTAAGGAATTAAAGAGACTAAGGAATTAATTTGAGGATCATGTAGGGTGCCATGAGTTGAGATAGGAACTTAGAGATCTGAGAAATATGGCATTTGGGTATGAAAAAAAATTTAATTTAGTTGAGGGGTTTCAGGAGGTACGTAAACAGAGGAAAGAAGATGAATTCAGTAAAAATCTTATTAAGTATTATGAGTCTTTTCTAGTTGTCCTAGAGGCTGTTCAGTTATAGGAAAGATCTAAGATACATAAAGAATCTGTTGACATTGATGGGCAGGGAGATGCAAGAGCAGGAGGTACAGCTAGAGGAAGGGACTAAAACAGAGAATATCTTGACAGTAGTGGGCAAGGAGGTGCAGAAAGAGCAATTTCAGCAGCTGATCAACAGACACAGACCATGAAGGATGATGTAGAGGAACATACATCTGGGGTCATGCAACAGACTTGTACAAGAAATCTGATGAAGCTGTAGCAAGAATAATATGCATGTAGGAAATGGAGTGATCAGGAAAGTCTTTGGCCAAGTTGATGATATGTTTGAAATAGTGCAGAGCATATTAGACCAGTACTTGTTAGCTAAAAGAAAAATTTTAGAGAAATTCACAGACACAGATGTTAACAATTCTACACTTAAGGATCTATATGAAAGGGGATGGTGCCGAAATTGGAAAGAGGTAAAGTGGGAGGCTGACATAAATTAGTTATTTTTGGATGTGAGTGAATGAGACCTTTTATTCATCTATTTCAGGCACTACATTGCCAATTAGGTAAACAGTAAACAACTATGAGAAAAGAAATGAAATATTTTTGGTTAAGAAGAATTGTCATACACCAGATAAAGAAAAAAAGGGAAAGAAAGAGGAACTGCATATTAAAAGATTCCTTAAGGCTGTAGAATTGCCAAATACAATTTTTGTTATGAAGAAAGGAGAGAATTGGTGGTTATGATCAAGATGTAGGAGTTAACTATTTATGGTTGTGTATGACTTGAAATCATCCAGCCAGGAGGTACACAGGAATGCTAGAACTCAGTGGAGTGGGTTATTCATCAAATGTGACAAATTAAAGGAAGAAAGGGAAAGCAGCAAAGAATACTGTCAGAAGGCACAAAAGTTGAAATCCCAAACTAGATAAGAGGAACAGTAGACAGAAAAAATTATATAATGCTCAAGATTGACTATTTGGTAAATGAGGACAGAAAGAAGCATAGGTAAGACAAGACAGAAAGAGTAGATATGATTGTAGAAATTACTTAGGCCTCAACAATATGTCTGGTAACATTGATTGGGAAATGGAGGCCAGTATCCTGGAACCAGGGCTTTGTGGTGAGAGGTTTTGAGAAATTGAATGAGAAGGAACATCGGTACCTCTAGCCATGTATATAGAGGGAATAGTAAGAAAGAGGAAAGAAAGGTTTAATAAAAGATGTCAAAAAGCAAAGGAACTTCAAAATGTATTGTCGCTTAAGTATTGATAGCACTCCAGCCAGCTACCATTGCTAGGTATAAGAGAGCAAGGAATGAGCATAGTAGGTTAAGAAAGGAGGAATAAAGAAACTTTGGAAAGAATGTTGGGGACAAGACTGAAGAAAATCCAAAACTTTTCCATAAATTCAAAAGTAGTCAGTTTTTAGTTAAAGAGCAGCTAATCAGATTAATGGATTCAGAGGAAAGAATTGTTGATGATGTAAGGATATATGAGGAACTTAAGAACAATTTCAAAAGTGTCTTTCTATTGGAAGACATTATAGCCCCAGCTCCAGTGAGATGGAACAGGGAGGAGGTTTTATAAAACAGGGAGTTATCTAGAAAAGACATTAACAGAATACTAAAAGGTCTTGACCCACTCAAAGCTCATGGTCCTGATGAAATTTAACCATATTTGCTGAATAAAATTTGCAAATACACTAGATGGACCTCTTGTAACTATGTTCATGATGTCACTAGGGAGAGTCATAGTGCATAGGGAATGAAAAAGGGTAAGCATCATGCCTGTCTGTAAGAAAGTAGACCCAGAATAGGCACTGAACTACAGTCTGGTCTTATTGACAATTGTGGTCTGTAAGATTCTACCTATGTATCTGTCTACCTATATATCTGATACGTGTTCCCTTTAAGAACTCCCTCAAGAGGGTGGCCAACGCAAAAGTCTCCATAATTGGTAAACTCCAGTGATGCATCTTAGCCTTTAGTGCCTCACTCTTAACAGGCCACTGACCAAAAGCAACTCTAGTGCAGTATTTCCAGAGACTCCTACCTAATGTTCCTACCAACTTCTTCTACCTAACTTGTCTACTTAATGTTCCAACCTATTACTTCTACCTAATGCTTGTGCCAAATGTTGCTACCTATTACTTCTACCTGATGTTCCTGCCTACTGCTTCTCTATTGCTCTTACCATTTTGTCAAATGGCTGGGCTAGCGCAGAGTGCTCACCGCAGAAAAATCTAGTTACGAAGTATGAGTTGTGTGAGTTAAGTGTTGTAATGTATTGTGTAGGACAAGGAGAGATTTTACATTTGTGAACAGAATGCAGCAGTCCACATGCAGATGAGGCAGAAAGTAAAGACAGCTACCTGGGGCAGAGGATGCAGCTTGACAGCCACTGAAGTGCTGGCTCGCTATGCAGCCGTCACTAACCCTCCCAGTACCTAGGCAGATATTACCGTAAGGCATGTGAAAAGATAATTGGAAAGTAATTGGATGACATTTTATTAAGGAGAAATAATCTTAAGTTGGAGACAGCACAGTTTTAGGGAAAGATCAAGTGTAACAAATCTCATAGATTTCTTTGAGAGAGTAAGCTCTGTTATAGACAAAAAGGAAGTTTGGGTGGATTTTTTTTTTATCTGGACTGGTAGAAAACATTTGATGCTGTACCACAGGTGAGGCTGATTGAGAAACTCTTTCAGTGGATGGGAACAAAGGACTGATGTCAGAAGGATCATTGATCTTTTTGATATATGTAAATGACTAAACAAGATATGGACTCATACCTCAGTATGACTGGAGATGGTGCAAAGGTCATGAGAGAAGTAGATAGCATGCAGGATTGCATCATCTAGCAAGGAGACCTAAACAGACTCCAAAATTGGTGTGATACATGGTTGCAGAAATTCAACCCCAAGCAAATGTAAAGTTAAAGAAGGCTTCAGTATGATTACTATCAAGCAAAGGTAGTAGTTGATAAGTGGCCATCGACCAGGGAGATATCGGTAGGGCTAGTGATGGCCAAGTAGTGAGCCAGCATTTCATTGGTTATCAAGTTGCACTCCTCTGATCTTGGTAGCTGCCTTTTCTTTCTGCTTCACCTGCTCATGGACTGCTGGCATTCTGTCCATAAGCAAACACACGATCTCTCCTTGTCACTCAAAACATTAGGCAACACTAACTCACACAACTTATTCTTCTTAACTTTAGATTTTCCTGTGGTGAGTGCTATGTGTTTGTCCTGTCTTTTGGCAAAATGTTAGGAGCAGTAGATGGGATTTTCCTGTGGTGAGTGCTGCATGCTAGCCCTGCTTCTTGGCAGTATGGTAGGAGCAATGATAGAAGTAGTTGAAAGGATCTTTAAACAGGAGCATTATGTAGAAGAAGTAGGTAGAAATATCTGGTGG
Organism: Panulirus argus; assembly: GCA_038088735.1. Taxonomy (NCBI): domain Eukaryota; kingdom Metazoa; phylum Arthropoda; class Malacostraca; order Decapoda; family Palinuridae; genus Panulirus; species Panulirus argus. The sequence continues at coordinate 10,153 of JAYMFT010013696.1, read as the reverse complement.
AAGCATTAGGTAGAGTATTAAGTTGGAACATTAGATAGGCATATTAGGTAGTAGTAGTAGTCAGTAGAAGCATAAGGTAGGAGTCTGTGAAAAGACTGTGCTAGAGTTGCCCCCTGCAATTGGCCTGTTAAGGGTGGGGCACTAAAAGCTTTGAAGCAGCACTGAGTTTACCAGTTATGGAGACTCGTGCTGTGCCACCACTTGAGGGAATTTCCGAAGGGAATGGGAATTGGAGGTATAGATTGATAAGATATTATCTAACAGCAAATATGCATCAGGAGTCTTTGTGTGAAAAGAACTTAGGAGGCAACATTATCACTAACCCAGTCATCAAACAGTTTCAACAGATCTTCAAAGTACTCTCCCTATCTCCTCTTCACCTCATGTCTTCCTGTTACTATTTCCCCATTTGTACCCTTCACTGATGTTCCTCTTAGTTCTCTTTGCTTTTTCACACTAATAACTTCTTTCGTAACATAATCTTACTCTCCCTGAAGTTTACTGGCAATTGATCACCCCAACTCTAATTTGCTCACTTTGTCAGCCCCTGCACCTTCCTTTTAACCTTCTGCCCCTTTCTCTTGTACATTTTCCAGTCGCTCGCTGTCCTTCCCTGTAAGTAATCCCATACACCTTTCTTTTCTCTTTCACAAGCAATTAAGTTTCATCAGTCCACCAATTACAACTATTTCTTTCACATGCCTATATCCCATCTTCTGCGTTTCACACACTTTCTCACATATATATCAGTAATACTTCCTTAAATACCCCCCATTCCTCACCCAATTCCTTAGTTTTATTTACTTTTCTTTGCCATTCTTCACTCAATCTATCTATCTATATCTCTGATGAGAGATGCCTGTTCCAATTGGAACTCATTGAAAGAGGTGGCCACGGCAAGCAACAGTCTCCTTAACTAAAGAACTCCAGTGCAGCTTCTTAGCCTTTAGTGCCTCACCTTTAACAGGCCACTGGCAGAGGCAAGTCTAGTGCAGTGTTTGCAGAGGCTCTTGCCTAATGTTCCTAATGAGTACTTCTGTCTAATGCTCCTACCTAGTACTTCTACCTAATGTTTTTACCTAATGCTCCTGCCTAAATGTTGCTACCTAGTATTTATCTACTACTACTACCATTTTGCCAAAAGGCAGGGCTAGCACATTGTGCTCACCGCAGGAAAATCGAGTTACGAAGAACAAGCTGCATGATTTAAATGCTGTCAAGTGTTAACATATGACAAGGAGATATTGTATGTTTGTGGACAGAATGCCAGTAGTCCATATATTAGTGAAGCAGAAAGGAAAGACAGCTACCTGGGTCAGAGGAGTGGAACTTGACAACCATGAAAGTGCTGGCACACTTAAGCATATCTCGCTAACCCTCCTGATACCCAGGTGGGTTGGGTAGTAATGGTAATATACATCCCTGGTCATTGGCTGCTTGCTAACTACTGCCTACTATATATGTATATATATATATCCTGGTATCTCTTCACACAAACCTCTTTCCAAGCTCAGTTTCACCATCCTCTTCTCTCACCTCATTTCCTCTTTTCCTAAAGCCTCTATAGATCTTTATCCTTGCATCCCTTAATTAATCATCAGATATCCCAGTATCTTTCCCTCACAGCACATTCATATCAAAGAGGTTCTCTTTTGCATACCTATCAGTTAGTATGTAAACCAAGAATGCCCACTTTCCATACTTCTTACTCACCCACATATACCTATGCTCAGTTTCTCTGTTTAAACCAGATATTTTAAGCACACATATTGAAATAACATTGTAATGAAGTGTTATTTTTGTTATGCAGGTACTGAGTGTTTGTGTTTGCAAGGTGTCTAATGTTTGTTTTGAGGGCCTTGTTTTTTGGGTTGGAGTTTTATGTTTGCTTTCAGCAGCATGGAAGACTAGGCAGGTGAGCTGTAGTTTAAGGTGGTTAGAGAACTGTTTGTAGAGGATGCTAAGAGATTCTTTTCCTTGTATAAAACTGATGCTAGTAAGGTCCTAGAGGATTTTTTTTGTTTTATTTATTTATTTATTTATTTTTTTTTTTTTTAACCCTAGTATGGTCTGCACTCTGTACGGTTGAAGCAGGTGACTACTTGAGGTTACTGGAGGTTGCACGCTTGATTTGTGTCCGTTTAGGGTTAAGATGTTGATGATGGATATCTTTGGAATGCAAGCATCTTGTTTTAAATAAGCAATTGTTCTAATTGTGTGATGTAATGCTGTATGTTTTTTTGTGACCTGATTAGTGTGAGGATGTTCTCATGTGATTTTAAGGTCTGCATACAAAAGGACTTTTATAGCATGGCCTGTGGTAGGTGTTAGGATGCCACTTGGAAGAGATTAAAGGGTATAGGAAAAAGAAATGCTCCTTGGGTAACTCCGTTGTAGAGTTTTAAGGGTTTTGAAAGCGAAGTCTTGTGAATGATTTTGGCATGTACGCCATCTATTAGTTTACTGCTCATTATCATTTTTGTGAAGGGTAGTGTCAAGTATATTTTGTGTGAGGATGTGTTAGGAAACAGTGTCAACTGCTTTTATATTTTATCCACCTGTACAGTGCATGAGTGGGGTTGTGGTTAGTTGAAGCCATCTGGGATTTGTTGTGTGACTGTAGGAGAGGAGTAAGTGGGTCTGACATCATATTGTGTGGGTTTATAATCCAAAAATGATATGTGAACTAGATAACAGAGCTTTAGTATCTTTAACTGAACATCAAGCCTCAGTCTCATAGATCAAAACTTCATCCTTTCTTTCATTTATAATTTTTCACCATTTTCCATATTAATAAGTTAGTAACTGGAATGTAAGAAGAAGTGTTTCATTTACTCCCACCCACATAACCTGCTGTGATGTATAATACTTTAAAACCAGAGCCTACCATTCACAACTAGGCCACATGGACTGTTCTGTGGTTTCCCCTAATCACTTCATATCCCCTGCTTCACCCATTGATATGACATCACTTTTTGTAAACCACATTGCTCCAGTTCCCTCTTTTGCATGCATACATTTCACCCTCCAGAATGTTCATGCATGTTTAACTCAAAGGGTTTTCCTTTTTTTTCTTCATGCTTGTTTGCTGTTTCCCGTGCTAATGAGGTTACGCAGGGAACATACAAAAAAAAATGCGTCATATGCTCACATTTATTCTCAACCTGTTGTGTAATGTACCATAACTACAGCCCCCTATCCATAAACAGGCCCCATACTTTTTTGTAGTTTTTACCAGCTTCTTCACATGCCTTTGTTCAGTCCTTTGGTATAGTATTTCCCTTTGTATATCAGATGGCTTCAATTCACTCTATCCTGTGCATACTTTTCCCCCCTCCTTCATGTTAAGGCAATATGCACTCAAAATTTTTGTTCACTCCATCTTTCCATATCCAATTTGTTCTACCCTGTCTCCTTGTCCCCTCCACTTCTGACATTTATATTCTGTTTGTCAACCTCTCCTCAGTCTCTTCGTATGTCCAAACCATTTCAGCTTATTCTTCAGCTTTCTCAACCATTTTCTTTTTATTACCATGTCTCTCTCTTACCCCTTTTATTACTTAATCAATCCTCCAAACACCATGTATTGTCCTCAGACATTTCATTTTCAGCTTATTCATTCACCCCCATACACTCTTGTATAGAGCCAGTGCTTCACATCCATACAACCTTCTCGGGACTACTATACCTTCATACATACCTGTTTTTGCCTTCCCAGATAATGACCTCCCTTTCCACTCATTCCTTAGTGCTCCCAGAATCTTCACTCTTCCCCACCCACCCTGTGACTCACCTCAGCTTCCATGGTTTCATTCTCTCCCTTGTCTACTCCCAGATATCTAAAACACCCCACTTCCTCCATACTCACACTCTATCGAACTTGTCTGTATGTACTGTTAGACCTAATAACCTTACTTTTATACACATATTCTCTCAAATTCTTCCTTTTACACACTTTACCACAATCAGTCACCAACTTCTGCAGTTTCTTACTCAAATCTGCCACCAGTACCATGTCACCAGCAAACAACTTACTTCCCAGGCACCCTCACCCCTTACAAACTGCATAGCTGCTCCTCTCCCCAAGGCCCTTGCATTTACCTCCTTCACCACCCCATCAATAAACAGAATAAATAACTATGGTGACATCACACACCCCTGCTGCACCTTAAACCACTCACCCTCCTCTCTTCCTACCCACACACATGCTTTACTCTCTTGAGTAAGATTCCTCAGTGCTCATGATAGCTTTCCTCCCTTACCATATATTCATAACATCTTCCTCAGAACATCTCCATTAACCCTGTCATACTGCTCTCTCCAGATCCATAAATGCCTCATACAAATCCTCTTTTATTGCATATTTTCCAAAGCAAAGATGTTAACCACACATCCTCTGCCATTCCTAAAACCACTTTGTTCCTCTCCAAACTGATGCTATGTTCATTTTACCACCCTCTCAGTCACCCTTCTCCCCATACTTGACCAGGCATACTCAGCAAAGTAATATCACTGTAATTCAAATACCCCTTTGTTCCCCCTACCTTTATATAGTGGAACTGCATATGCATTCTGCCAATCCTAAGGCACCTCAACATGATCCATTCACATATTAAAGATCCCATCTAATCACTCAACAACATAGTTAACCTTTTTCTTAAGCAATTCACTTGCAATAACATCTCCTTCAGCTGCCTGCCACATGCCATCTCAGGCAAAGTTTTCACCACTTCATCTCTTTCACCAAACCATTTTTCTGTGAGTCTCTTGCTTCTTGTACCTACTCAACCGAAACACCCTACAACTACCACCCTGCCATCGAACTAATTCAGCAGTACTTCACGATACTTGCTCCATTTCCTCTTCAACTTTTCTGTTTACAGGAAATTAAGTATCCAGTATATTTTCTTCAGTTAGAAGATGTCCTTACATTGCAACATTTATATTGAGTAGAGTACAAAAGGTCATTTATTGAAAGGTTGTTAGAATGTAATTTAAGTACAGTAATTTTGTACTTTGAAGTGAGTGGGTGATGATTATTACCTAATCCTTTTTTATAGAATTGATGTTAAGAGATTATGTTTCCTTTTTTGATTTTCAGCAGTCCAAGAAACAGTCAAAGACTACAGTATTTAAGTGTTGTGTACCTGATTGCTACTATGTGAGTGTCAGCAACATGGATTTGATACAGCATATTATTGTCATTCATGGGCCATACAAATGCATTGCTTCTGGGTGCCAGTTTGTCACGACATCGCGTGACCTCTTTAGCATGCATTTGCTAACTCTGCATCCAAAGGTGAGTTTCCTGTTGTTTCTGATGGCATGATGTGATCACATACTATAGCTGTTTGAAATGTTCATAACTATAGAAGTACATTCTAATGTACTTTTTTCTTATTTCAGATGAGTTTTTTGGTGTGTCCCTTTCATTGCAAGAATGTTTTTCGACATTTTGCTGAACTTATTGACCATCTGTCTCAGCATCGCATACTTTCAGAAAAAGAGGATGATCAGATTGCTCAGCCAGATGAAGGTGAGGTTGAACACACACACACACACACACACACACACACACACACAGTGGACATAACATGAAATTAAGTAAGAAACTTATAGAAAATGTAAAGAAGTACGATTATGGTATTAGAGTGGTGGGTGAATGAAATAGAATGACAGGACATGGTTGATTCAGACAACATACACATATATAAGAAGATGTAAGATAATAGAGAATGTTCAAGAGACGGGGCCACATGAGTGTAAAAATCCCTCCCCCATACACTACAGTAGGTAATCTCTCTCTCACACACACACACACACACACACACACACAAATAAATAAATGGGTTTTAGGGAAAAAGGTCATGTGTAATGAACTTAGATTTCTATGAGAGAGTGAGTTTTGTTTTGGACAAAACAGAAAGTAGGGTAGATTGTTTGCATCTTGACTCCTGGAAAATTTTTGTTTCAATACCGCATAGAAGGTTGGTTAAGAAGCTGGAACATCAGGCAGGAAAAAGATTGATTGAAAATTGAAGATTATCTTAGATGAAAAGGACCAAGGATGCATGTCAGAGGAACCTTCTCCAAATGTAGAGGTCACCAGTGTGTTGTCGCAGGGTTCTCTTTCGGGACAATTATTTTTTTTGATCTGTGTGAATGACTTGCTTGAAGATATGGACTCCTATCTGAATATGTTTGCAGATGATGCGAAATTCATGAAGGAAGTTAAAAGTGAGAAGGATTGCATCATCTTACAAGGGAACCTAAACAGACTCCTAAGTTGGTGATGCATGGTTGATGAAATTTAACAAAAGCAAATATAAAGTAATAAAGATGGGATAAAGTGAAAGGAGATCTTAGTATGATTATTGTCTAGCAGGAAATAATCTCCAGGATTGTGTGTGTGAGAAGGACTTAGGAGTCAACATCATCACAGACCTGTTGCCAGAGAATAGTAAAGAAGACAAACTGTCTTCTGGCAAATATCATAATAGCCTTCAAGAGTATGGTTAAGGGAATATCTATCAAGCTGTTCATATCCTACATAGGCCAAAACTAGAATATATTTATCAAGTTTGGTCACAGTATGTAAAGAAGTGCAAAGAGCTGATAGAAAAGGTTCGGAGGAAGACAGGAAAGATGGTACCAGAATTAAGAAGATTACAAGTTACAAGGAAAGACTGAAGGTTTTGAATTTGTCATTTTTGAAGAAATAAGAGTGAGGGATAACCTGATCCTAACCTTAAGTTTTTATTACTGATCATTGATGTGGCCAGTGTACAATTCTTTGAGAGATGGAGGGATAGAGCAGCTAATATCATAATGTGAAGTTAAGAAAGAAACTGCTTAAAGAATTATGTAACGAATGTCTTTTATAGAATGGGAATGAGAGATGAATGGACTAGAATGACTGAGGACATGGTTAATGCAGATAACATACATAAATTAAGGAATTTGTATGAAGCAGTGTACATTCAAGAGATGGGGCCCCATGAATATAAAAACCTCTTCCCGTACAGTAAAAACAGGCAATTACACATACAGGCAGAGGTACCAGGAGGTGCTCCCTTGACTTAATTAAGCTTACTCGTGATTTGGAGGGTCATCTTTCCAGCAGGCTTAATATGTACAAGTAAGAGGGGAAGGGAGTGGAGTGTGAAGGGGCCCATGATTGTTTTAAATGCTAGATATTAAGTTAGATTGTGCCCTTTCTAAGGAGTCCAGGAACAAGGGGAGTGTGGAAAAATGTTTCAGATTTAGCATCAGAAGTGTTGCCATCCTTAGCAGAGAATAAGTTTGAAATATAGTCATGTAAAGGATATCCAGGCAACAGATAATGTGAGTCGTTGACATGGGGAAATGAGCAAATATATTAAGAATTGATGTAAAGAAGTGTTACTGTGAGTAAAGATTTAGATGAAAAACTATTTACAACCTGATGATGGCACTGACATTTGTTCATTCCAAAATTTTCGCGGGCTGAATCCCATATGAGCACCAGCTAACTGTATGACTGTTGTTCTTACTGTTATGCTGCCTGAACTAAGAAAGTAAGAGGACAGTAAAAGAAACAAAGGTAATTGGTCCAATTGAGTCCGGACACTTGATCACTAAGGATGGTGAAGTTATAGCTGCTTATCACAAACAAAATGTTGTTCTGTTTTTCTCATCTTTTCAGATTTATATTAACCAGGAATGAACTTCAATAAGGGAGAATATCAAGGCCAGGCATTTGTATATGGTCCTCAAAATTGAGGCAGGAGGAAGAAATAAAACATGTATCACCAGAGAACAGAAGTTTGAAGTTGGTTGAAATAATGAATAACCAAGATCAAATATTATAATGATTAGAGATGGAAGTAAAGGAACTGAAATATGAATTTAAAGATCATGAGAGATTTCATGACTTTAGAAAGGATCTCTGTGATTTGAAAATTAAGATAAAAGATCATAAGCAAAGATCAGCATCAGCTAAGATAGTATTAAGCATGTAATCGGAGGAATGAAAGTAGAATGACTAAAGAACAATAGGGGTCAGAAGGAGAATGATTTTAGAGCTGGAGAGGTCAGAAGGGGTAATTGTAGATATCCTAGAGGTGTTTGAACATGAGGAAATACCTGTATCAATGATTACAAAAATTATTGAAAATAGTGGGCTGGAAAGAGTATATTTTGGGGCTGGGCAATAGACTCAGAGCATGTTGACTGATGCTCTGGGAAAGGGACCTGGGGACTATGAAAATGAGGTGCCCAGGGCATTGAGTGAAACTGTAGATTGAGTAGTATATATTGTTAGAGACAGAACAGTTAGCAAAATTTATGGTCCAGTAGATTAGAATTTCAGAAAAGTTCAGAACATACAGGATCAGTGCTCATTAGTAAAACAGATCATAGAGAAAGTCAAAGGCACAGAGGTATATGAAACAAAACTATTGAGCCAAGCTGTGAGGTGGGTAGCACCTAAATCAGAAGCCTGACAGATGTAAATCTTTGATTGTTTTGGACTAGATGAATTACATACGCCAGGGAAAGAGGAGGGGGAGAGAAACAAAAAAATGCTCATTAAAGATTTACTAAAGACATTAGAATTACCAGATGGAGTCTCAGAAATAAGGAAAGAAGAATTAGAGGTTATAATTAAGACATACAGGGACAGCCAATTATGGTTATGTTTGATTTGGAGTCATCTAGCCAGGAGTTACTAAGACATGCTAAGAAACTTGAAAACAAGGTGGAATTCAGTTGAGTATTAATCAAGCATGATAGAGCAAGAGAAGAGAGGGATTAAAGCAAAGAATTCAGTCCAAAGGTAAAAAACTGAAGATACCAAATGAGGGAAGAGGGCAGACCACCACCCTTAGTCCTGCAGAGGGTCAGGAATATTAGGCGATGGTAATGTTAAACTGAAAGTATTTTATACAAATGCTGATGGATTAGTGGCACATTATAAAGTGCTGGATTTAAGGATTGTATAAGAGAAAATGTTATTGATACTGTTGGAGTTGTGGAAACAATGCTTACTAAAGAGATAAGATCTCACCTTTTCTGTCCAGAGGAGCTCATGATAGTAAGGAGGGACAGAGGGGAATTGGCTCTCCTAATAAGGGGTAACCTGAAGTGTGAAATAACAGTGTTAGATGTCGTTATGAGAAGGGATATTGTAGGAAATAAGTGCTTAGCAGAGTTGATGTTTTATGATCCTCCAAAGAATTTTAGTGATCCACAACAAATGTACACTGGCATCAACTAAGACACAGGATGTTACAAGCACTGAAATGTGGTTAGAAACATATGTTAACTGAGTTAGGCCATTTAAGACTGATATCTGTAACCCCAGCAAGTTAGCTGGATGAGTATTCGATGATATAACAGAGATTTTGATATCTTTCACTACATCTGCAGGGGAAGGTGACTTTCCTAGCTGTGTTTCCCTCTTGCCGAAGATTGATTTTCAGAAATCATTTGATTATGTTAACCTGTGATCTATTTTAATGACATGCCCGAAGGTATGGAATCCTGCTTTAGTATATTTGCAGATGAAGCAAAGGTAATGAGGAAAGTGAAAAGTGAGGAGGATTGCATCAGCGTACATGGGGAGCTAGATAGTCTTCAAAGTTGGTGTGAAACATAGTAAATGAATTTCTGCCTGAGCAAATGTAGAGTAATAAGGATGAGACTCTTATCTAATACAGCTCCCAGATACTTAATTTACCTCACTTCCTCTAGTCTTTTTCCTCCCATATCTACGGCATAATTTAGTACACTTTCTTCTTCAACTCTATATGGTTTTACAAAATCTATGCTTTCACTCTGTTTCCTTTCAAACATCATTACTTTACTTTTGCCTACATTTACATTCAATCTCCTATGCTTACACATATCATAAAATGCACTTACAACCTCCTGAAACTCCTCTTCAATCTCCGTAAACAAGGCAGTATCATCTGCAAACAGGCTTACCGCTAGCCACTGCATCTCACTGCCACACTCCATCTCTGCACCCCTTTTCCCTAGTTTTGCTTTCATCTCTCTCATCGCTCCATCAATATATATATATATATATATATATTTATTTTATTTATTTATTTTATTATACTTGATCGCTGTTTCCCGCGTCAGCGAGGTAGCGCCAGGAAACAGACGAAGA
>JAYMFT010013685.1:0-16754 GCA_038088735.1 Panulirus argus | reverse complement strand
GGGCACACAAGCAGCCAGCTCTCGGGAGCAAAAGCCAAAGTAATACCTATAGAAAAGGGAAAGTGAACCAACATTGTACATCCCTCTATACAACAAATGGGAGCCAGTGGTTCTTTAAGGGTTAGGGACTGTTGCTCTGGTTTGTAACCTGAAAATTTGCTCAGTAAGTCTAACTCAAGTCTGCTTATTCATCCTCCATTGAATCTTGCATTGAATAGGTAAATCAAAAGGGGAAGCCATTTGTAGGCAGGTATTTTAGTTTTTACTTCCCCTGGCATCACTGTCGTGGAACAGGCTTTTAAAAGGTCACATTGCAACTGTGTCAAAAGGAAACTGTTGGGACCATGTAATTCCAGTGGACATAAGACCCAGAAGATACCCTCCAGTTTTTTCAACATGGGTAAAGTGAGAATTAGGAATCTACAGGCCTTTACTGAGGTCTTTTAAAATGAAAGTAACCCAGGAAGAGACATTATCCAAGCTGACTTAAACCTTCTTGATACCAGAGTTGGTAAGTATCCTTGAGGAATGTACTCAGTCTGAAATCCAGATCATGTGGGACTGGAGACCATTCTCACAGTGATAGGTGATTTTAAAAAAGGTCCACCTAAGGAGAAAAATGAAAAACAGTGGATTTCCACTGCTGGGTGGAAAAAAAAAAAAGTCTGAAGCAAGGGAGGAATATAGAAAAAAAAAGAAGACTCATGGTTACATGAGATAATTTGAAGGTGCTGTCATAAACAATTTATATTGCCAACCCTTGGAGAATAAATTTAAAGTGTAAATCCACCATTAAACTCAAGGATGAAATGTGAGAAATATGTGTAAGAGTAATGAGTCACTTGTTATGGCCCATTCTTGACATAACAGCTGTGCTATTCACTGTCATTTGGAGAAACACATTTTATCTCAGAACCAACACATCTGTTACAAATCAAAACAAGAAATGAAAAAGAAGACAAAAAGGTTTTTAAACCCAAAGGATGATGACTAGTGTGTAATGGATAAGACCACAAGAAAACACGGGTAACATTGGGTAACACTTTTACATCAAATTCAGTCCAGAAGTGTTAAGACAGAATGTATGATTCTAACCCAGTGGATGAATGTGGCTGATTACTGATGTATGGCAAACAAAGCCTTATTCCTTAAGGCACAAACAGATGTAGCAACATGGAATTGCCCTGGTGAGAGAAGGTGTTTGGAATACTCAGATATCTTTATTTTGAAAAAGGGCCTTGTGGAGCAAATTAGGCCACCAGTTGGTGGATGAAGGACCAAAGGTCCTCAGGTTTGGGCAGAATGGCCTTTCATCCCCTTAAAAAGGGAGTCAGAACTAAATTACTTTCATCATAGAATGAATCCTGTTGCCTTTGCTTTGTATAAGAGCCTATCACATTTATAAAGTATTTTACCAGTGTTTGACTATTAAAAATTTTAGAAAATCCACTGAATGTGAAATGTTTGATGCATTTTTGTTTGAATTATTGATAGCATTTTTTAGTGATCAGCCTCTTTTTCTTTGTTCCAAAAATTATCTTTGTTTTGTGGTGAGAGTTATCAATCCTAAGGGTGTTCTTCTTATTCCAGACTCATGATGAAGGAATGCAAGACTAACCACTAGGGATGATGAAGCAGATTAGTGTGAAAATGAGCAAGCTTACTCACACCTGCAGTTAACCATGACCAAGTAACCATGTAAACTGCTGACATGCAATAATATTGGTGAAAAATAACTGGCTTCCTTTAGTGGATGGTGTAGAGGTTACTACTAATATAGAAATGTAGATTTAATTTGTGCCATATTTTTACATTTCTAGTCTTCTCTAGTCTAACACCTTAATAAGAGGTAAAACTGCTTGTCCAGTAGAAGTGCCTTGCTAATACCTTTGGCAATTTTGCTTGATTATTAAACCATCAAAATGGGGGAATTCATAATAGAATGTACATTGTGTGGATCTTCATTTGGTTGTGAGAAAGATTATGATGCCCATCCTTGCTTAGATGAAGATGTCAAAGTACCTTTTAAAATCAAACTTGAACAGGGTGAAGATGAAGAAGAAACAGAACTGGAGAGTGAGGCTCAGCATATGTTAGATCAAGCATCTGGTTCTGGTAAACAGGATGGGGATACTGCTGTGCTGCCAATTAAAGAAGAGCCTTGTGATTATGTGGATGTTGAAGATCAGGATCCGCTTGATTTAAAAGATGATGATGAAAAGGAGGAGGTTGAAGATGAAGAACCTTCAATGAAAGAAAAGAATCGTGAGGATGAAGATCATCCACATGAAGATGAAAATACAGACCTTAATGTTATGAATCCTACCACTATATTAGACAAGGTGACGGATGCAGTATCTATTCGCAATGAATGTGGGGTTTGTGGGAAAAGATTTTATCGGAGAGAGGATTTCCTCACCCACACCACAAATTCACACAAAATTCCAAGACCATTCCAGTGTAAAGTTTGTAAGAAGAGGTTTACTCAGAAGCATTATGTTACATTGCACATGAGAGTACATACAGGAGAAAGGCCCTATAAATGTAAACTCTGTTCCAACACATATACTCACAAGACAAGTTACACAATTCACATGAGAATTCACAATGGAGATCGACCATATATTTGTGGAATATGTGGCAAAAAATGCTATGATAAGAGTGGTTTGACAAGCCACATGAGATCACATACTAAGGAGACTCCATATGAGTGTGAAGTTTGTGGAAGACGTTTCACCCATTCCAAAAGTTTGTTAGTTCATCGTAGGAATCATACTGGTGAGAAACCTTACAAATGCCAGTACTGTGGCAAATGTTTCAGGCACTGGCATAAACATAAAATACACATCAGATTACATACTGGAGAAAGACCATATAAATGCAATATATGTGGTAAGGGTTTTCCACGAAATGATGAAGTAAAGAGACATATGAGAAGTCATCAAGGAATAAAATCTTTCAAATGTTCCATTTGTGGTGTTTACTGTGCAACCCAGGCAAGCATTACTGGCCATATTGACCTTCACCATGCAGACTTGAGGCAGATTGATCCAAATGCTCCAGAAAAGACTCTAGTGAAAAACAGTAACTCAGGGATTTTAGGGACAAAAGCACCTCAACCAAGAACGATCTATAAGCCTATTGTCTCAGTAGCTAATGCAACGCAGAGTACCTCAACTCAAGCAAGCACCACTCAGACAACCTCATTACCATCACTTACCAAAAATGGTACTCTTAAATTGAATGTGAGAAAAGATCTTAAAAAAGCAGAGGACAAATCAGTTAGCAAAACACAAACCAAGGAAGGAGAGAAAACTAAAGTATTGAGCTACAAAGAATTCATTGAACTCCAAGAGAAATTGCTAATGTGTAAGGGTTTGACTGTCAAAAACCCACAGGTTAATTCTACCGTTAGCAAAGCATATGAAAGTGGTAATAGCAATAAAGATGGCACACAGTCAAAGGTTCATAATGTTACATTCATACCCAATAATACCAAAACATCAGTGGGTATTACAGGTAATGTTATGGATAATAACATTCATGGAAAACAGATAATGGTGGTGTCATCACAGAGTGGACAGAAAGGCGAGGGGTCTCGGTTTGTAGTACCACAATCATTAGGTGGTAGCAAGCAAATAATTGTCACTTCTGCTGCTTCATCAAATACAGCTGGGCAACGTCTAGTCATACGTCAGCCCTCTGTGCTCATGCCTCAGGCTCAGATAGGTGGTGGTCAGCAGATAGTATTGCTTTCTAAACCTGGAGGTCACCAGAACTCAGTGATGTTTTCACAGCCTCTGATGTTATTAGCTGGAGGAAGTTCTCAGCATGTGGTGCTAGTACCCTCAAAATCAGCAGCTGGTTCTGGTACAGGAACTCTTCAAACAATATTGCTTCCTGCTACTGCTGTGAATTCACAGTCTAATTGTGAAACCACTCGTGTTTCAGGCACCAAAGTAGTGGTAAAGCAGGAACCAGAGGAGCCTACATCCAATGTATCCACAAGTACTATTACTCCAAAGATATTGATAAAAGAGGAACCTGGATCACAACTTGTAGGAGGTGTAATGATTAAACAAGAACCAGTAGATGATACATCTTTGAAGACCACTAGTTTATGTACTGTTATTAAGCAAGAGCCACAAGATTAGTTGGCAGAGTTACTAAATGCTCAGTAAAGTATGGTTGTAAGGTACTCTTTTTAACTTTGTTTTAGAAACAATATTGATATTTCTGTTGTACATTATCCAGTGGAATTTCATTCACCTTTTGACATTTGAAGTATATGATGGCTTTTTGATACATAAGTACTCAGATTCACCTGAAATCTAACTAGTCATTTGTAGTTCAAGAATTATATTTTCATCTCTGTCCTGATTCTTTTCTGTGCAAGTTTTTTAATGCTTCCTTAAGATAATTGGATGGCATCCATCACTAGTCATACTGTTGTGAATTTTGAAATGTTAAAGATTCTTCAAACATTCCATGATATTTGTAATAAGAATTAACTGTCCATTAATCTTGAGTGTACCTGTAAGATCATTCCTCTTTCTTTCATAGGGTAGGGTTTTTAGGAAAACAGTTAATGTATATAAAAGAATGTTATTTGAAAGGACAGTTTTGTACTATTTATTATTTTGCTAAGGCTGTTTATATTAGATATTATTTTGATGGCAATTATGTATTCCAGAATATTTATTTGGTTTTGTTTAACTTTCAGTACTTATTTATGATATTTAATGTACTTAATTGTGTAAGGTTGATTGGGCTAGTCATTATCGTATATGTGGAGATGTACTTAATTGTATTTTTAAGGTATATTTATGGATTACATACAAAATATTTTTGCTTTTCTCTCTGGGTAGATTATTTTTAAAGATGCAACACAGGATGTTTAATATTATTTTTCATGTCTGATTTAATTTGAATATGGGTACAAATGCTTAGTAGTTAAGATAAAAGTATTAACACAGATAGCTCTTAGTTTGCATATGTGAGTCATATGTTGTTGATTTTTTAAGACTATGGCTTCTAAAAGGAGGAAAAAATTTTAAGGGCCTTTTTATTCTTTTTCTCTGTTCCTGACTCCATCGTGCACTGAAATTGATAAATTGTGTTTTTTAAGATTCACGTTAGAATACAGATACTTTTGACATCAAGAAAATTTCATAAGATAGCATACTTGAGACTAATCAGAAATTGGTGATTAAGCATTTTATTAATATGTTTACTAATTCTTCGCAGTGTGCTTAATTTTAGAGGTACCATGTGATTTACTTCATTTTCACCTATACCTTATTAGACAGTTTTTTATATGGTGTCATTGTTTTCAAAAGTTAATTCTTTGTAATGAATAATTATTAGGCAGACTTTTAATAAAAAGTTCAGTGAAACATAATTGTTGTCTAAATACTATGCCCTTGTAAAATGAACTTGAAATGACACCACATTGAACAATAATATTATCGTTGATAGAATGAGCTAGGAAGCAGTACTTTATCAAATAATTTATAGGGAAGGTTGTTAGTTTTTTTTTTTTTTTTTTTTTTTTTTTTTTTTTTTTTTTTTTTTTTTAGAATAAAGGGAATAGATATGAAGATATAATTCATTTTTGTCATAGAATTATTCTATAGTATGCACCAGTGCTATAGATCAGTAGTTAGGAAGGTGTCTGGTTGGCTTAAAAAGAGGGAGAAAGTTTCCATATATGATCAGCTCTTTGTGGGTTGGGAAGGGAGCTTTACACTCCAGGGGTTCCACCTCTTAACCACACCTTTCCAATCTGCAAATATGAATTTTCCAATGCTATCCATATCAGCCTTTGCTTTGCTTAGCTCATTCTACATGACCACTACTTATTTGTTGTAGAAATGTTTCCACTCATCCTTCCTGACACCTTTCTTGCTTGGCTTTCTAGAATATACTCATTTTTTTCTCATTACTATGGATTTCAAACTAAATTTTTAATGTTGCTGCTTTAAAGGAATTTAGGTTTGGTCATCTTATCTCTTCTTATCCCCTTACTTCCAGTGTGGGAGTGTTGCTGAACTCCACATGTCTGAGGTTATACCGTACGTGGCAAATCATCAGTGCTTGAAGCTGAAGGAGCCCTGCAAAAGGGGTCCTGGGGTTATATGATTAATTAGACTAATTCTGTTGTGTACAGATCATCGACTACCCTTCTCTCCTTTTAACTCTTCTCTCTGAATTTTGGGACTATCCATATTGCTTTACAATGAAATATTTCATGCAATTGTATGTTTCATCAAGTGAGGAGACAAAGCGGGTGACTCATATTTTCCCTTGAATCAAACACACATCACAAGTATCTTCTTGAACATCTTGTACATGTACTTGATTTTGACAAAAGCATAGGTGCATGTTGGGAGGATTTTGTGTACATGGGGCTCCACTTCTTACCTTCACATTTCAGTAATTCATATTTGATGTTATCTTGTATAATGCCTCTTTGCTTAGCCTGTTTTACATGTCTACACCTTTTTTGCTGGAGAAATATGTCCACATCCTTTATGATGCTTCTCTTGTCTTGTGTCTTATAATGTCCAGTCTTTTCTAGCTCCTTTAGATTTCAGAAAACGTCTAAGTTAACATCATCTTAGCTTTATAGAAGTTTGATGATGGTTATCACTTCTCCCTCAATTTTACTTTCCAGTATAGGCAGATGAAGGACTTTCTCCTCTTAACTTCGCCTCCATTCTAGCACCATCCTTGATACAGTCCATTGGACTTTCTCCAGCTGTTGTTTGTTATGCTTGAGTGAAAAGATTGAGCAGCTGATTCATGTTTCATCTTGAACTGAATGTACGTAATATGTATTTTAGTGAACTTTTTGTTGTCATGTACTTGGTTTTGATGAAACTATCGCCTGCTTTTCTCACAATTCTGCTAATGTGATATTCTGGTTATGAGTAAGATAAACTATTCACTCAGAGGCCCCTCTTACAGACTGGCTCATGTAACTTATGTCACCGATAATAGAAGTAGGAGACTTTTGTTACAAGCTCAATGTCTTGTAGGATTACGAAGAAGAGCAAAGAGGCGTTGGTATGCTAGATAAAAAAAATGAAAATCCTCATATTGCTATGCTCAGTTCAAATGAAGAATCAGTAGTTTCATGAATTAGCATTTTAAGTGCAGAAAAGGGTAAATACACAGATGACAGTAATGAAATAAGTGAAATATGTCCTAACATCAATGTTGCTGCAGCACTGAGGAAGCCGGTCACGTCCACTGGTCAGG
This sequence comes from Panulirus argus, assembly GCA_038088735.1. Taxonomy (NCBI): domain Eukaryota; kingdom Metazoa; phylum Arthropoda; class Malacostraca; order Decapoda; family Palinuridae; genus Panulirus; species Panulirus argus. The sequence goes on along the minus strand of JAYMFT010013685.1, from coordinate 9,491 downwards.
ACCAAATATTATAAATTGTAGTGATGTGTGTACATCTATGTGCAGAGAGTGCAGGGTACTTAATTCGTAAGTGCTTGGTGTTTTTGTTATGGTAGTTGCAACCTGGCAAGAAGAGTCTTGGAATACATTGAAATGGTGTTTGTAGTGTTATAAGGATAAGCAGGAAAGTGTAACTTGTGTTTGTCTGGGGAATGTGGCTTCTGACAGGTGTTTTAGGAGGGTCATTGTTTAGTGCCTGTTGGGTTATATCAGTGTGCATGTGTTTTGTCTGTTTTATTTGTTGGGGGTAGAGGGATTTGTGAGTAGAAGTTACTGAAGTTTGAGGCAGGGTAAGCTTTTAATTTCTATATGGGGGCTGGTGGTTAGTTATGGAGTAATTGAGGTGGGATTGTATTGGGAAGATCTTTATTTCATTGCATAGGTATTAAGTGTTTGTGGTAGCTAGGCTGTTAGTGATTGTTCTGAGTGCACTTTTTTGTGTGGTTTGCAGTTTTGTTATGTTTGCAGGTTAGGTGCAGTTTAGTGTGCAATACATAAATTGTTTCTGTTGTAGAGGATGTTGAGGGGTTCTATTTTTTGTCCAAAGCTCATGCCAATAAGTGTTCTGAGGGCATTTAGTTCGTTTGATGTTATTGGTGTGGATAGTGAATGTCGTGTGTGTCATCTGTGATGCCAGTTTGTTCAGTGGGAGCAATTGTCCATTTAGGACTACTGGAGGGTGTAAGCTGGATTCATTTATGTATTGAGTTAAAAGGTTAATTGAAGACTAATGTGGCAATGTAGACATTCTGTTTTGGGTGAGCCATTGTTCCAGTTGTGTAATGTAGTGCTGCATGTTTGTTGCTGCCACTGTGATGTCAGGGTGTAATGATGTGATAGGTCATCTAAATATGAAAGGACCTTCATGTTGCAATTTATTAGAGGTAATGGGAGGCCATGTTGAAAAAGATTAAAGAGGGTGGAAAGGGGTGGAGAAAGAACTGCACCTTGGGGAGCTTCATTGTAAAGCTTGAGTTTTCTAGAGGTGAAACTATTGTGAATGACTCTGCCATGGCAATTGGCCACTAAATTCTCCACTCAATTTTTGTTGTTGTGGAGGGTGGGATCAAGCATCTTTTTTTGAGAATATGTCAGGAGACAGTGCTAAATGTTTTGTTAATGCTTGTTCCCAATAGTATTGTGTGGGAAGGGGACTGGGGATGGTTGAAGCCATGTTGTGGAGGTCAGTGTATCGTGTGGTATTGAATGGTTGGGTCTGAAGCCATGTTTTGTGGATGAGAGTAGGATTTTTCAGAGCTGCCAATCATTACTTTTTTTTCCGTATTTATTTGAAAAATTTTGAGATAAATGCAGCAGTACGATTTTTCTAAGTAAACTTCTTCTTTCTTTCTTTCTTTCTTTCTTTCTTCCTTCTTCTTCTTCTTCTTCTTCTTCTTCTTCTTCTTCTTCTTCTTCTTCTTCTTCTTTTTTTTTTATGGGAACTTCACAGGGATGCACTGTTCAATATATGGTGTATGTTCTCATTGCGCATGCAAGTACTAATGCAGTGTATAAAATAAAAGTCGGACATCGATCAATTTCCGACCATTTCGTGGAAATGACCACACAAATTGTTGCGTTATCAGTCTTACCATCCAATCATATATTTAGCTTGTGTAACCAGGCTAATCCTACTCCTAGGCCAGGCCCTCCTGCAAAATTATCATGTGTATCAGTGGATAAGAAATTACTAGGTCTCTTCCATCTATTGCTGTACTTCAAAGTAGTAAGATTTAATTTACTAAGATTTTCTAGCAATGACATGAAAAGTAACAACACAAATTTTGTTAGAAAAAACAAATCCTCAGCTCGTAAGTTACTGGAGCAGATAGATGAGCTTGAACTTAAATTTGCTCACTACCAGGTAGATCAGCTTTAAGGTGTATACCTTGACCAAAGAGCTGATGAGTTGTGGGTGGCCATTTTACAACTAAGAGACAAGTCTTCTTGTAAAGAAAAGTATGTACTTCTTCCCAGAATCATGTTTGCTATCCTGTCAGTTGTTCACAGCAATGCTGAAGATGAAAGAATTTTCAGTCTGATTAGAAAAAACTCCACTGAATTTCGCCTGATTTGGTACACAAACATTGTCAGATTTCCTCACACAGAAAGAGTATACCTGTGCTAAAAAGAAAGAAATAGTTGTCATGAAGTTCAGTGAAAGGCTTCTGGAAAAGTGGAAACAGGCAACCTATGCTTATAACATGTTATAAGCCCTCTATCCAGGGCTGAATATGTGTGGACAAACAAACATTACAACCTCTTTTGACAGTTTGAGGACTGAAAATGAAACACTACTGACTAGATTCTTTGTTGGTTTTAAAGTGAACAATTTTGGACAGTCTGCATGTAGATAAACAAATGGAGGTAACAGTTTGAGTACTGGGCATCACAATTTCCTGTATTGAAAATGCAGCCTGCATTGCTCATGGTTGTAAATTTTTGTGTTGCAAAATTCATTATTTATGCCATCTGTGTTCCTTTTTTTGGTTTGACAGGGTTGGCAGCTCTAATGTTTTGATTAGTTTTGTTGTGAATCAATTTTTCACTGAGTTTGGTTACAGATGATAGAGGTGAAATATAAGGCAGTTGGAGGAGGAGGAGGATTGGTTGGATAGGAGGATTCTAGTATTTGTACAGCATTATATTGGCAAGTTTCCTGATGTATCTTACTATGTAGCCAGGCATGTTTGAAGATATCTGTAAGTGCTTGGAATGCATATGGGCTAAGGTGTTTACATGAAAGTTTGATATGTTGTCAGGGACTGTGGTAGGAGAGTTCTTTAAGGTTTTTGTTACATTGATTATATCACTGGGAGTGAAGAATGGGTGAGGCACCCTCCTGAAATCTAATAACACAACCAAAAAATTACCCTTGTCAGAATTTTTTCCCCATGGTGAAATTGCTCAATCTATTTATGCTGTATCTGTGTGTGAGACATGCAGGGGGAAACTAGGAAAGAAGGATGTGCAAATGTGCTATCGCTGAGAGTATGAGAGGATGGTACAGAGCATGAATGGAGTGGATCAAGAATAGTGTGGATGAAAGGAAAGACTGTAATTGTTAAGTATGCATAGATATATGTGCCTGTGAATATGAAGAATATGCAAGGCTATTGATGAGATAAAGTGTTTTTGGAGAAATTGGATTGAGTGTATACAAGGGTTTGAGGAGGAGAGAAAGGTGGTTGTAATGGTTGATATGAATGCAGAGGTTGGAAATAATGAAATTAGTAAGATAGTTGGTAAATGGGGAGTGCCTAGAGTACACGAGAATGCAAGTTATCTTGTGGACATCTGTGCTGAGAGGGGGTTTATTCGTTGCAAACACCTTTTTGCAGCACAAGATGATTCACAGATATACATGGATGAGAAATGATTGAGGAAAAGAACAAAGGGGTTTGAATGTATGGGGCAGAGGATGAAAGGGTTTGCTAGATGCTAGAGTTATGAGAGGATTCTTTGGAGATTCTGATCATTTAGCCATTCTTGTGGAGGTAAGGATCAAAGAGAAGCATAGGCAGTTGAAGGTAAATGCTGTTAAAAGTAAAGCAATGATGTTTGAAAGGAAACAGAGTGAAAGTATAGATTTTACAAACCCTATAGAGTGAAAGATGAAAGCAGACTAAACATTTATAGATATGGAGGGAGAAAGACTGGAAGTGATGAAAAAATTTATTTGGGAGTTGTATTGGTAAAGTTTGGTGATATGGAAGGAGAGATAAGGGAGAAAACAGTGCAGGGTAGAAGAGTCATTGAGTTTCTTAACAGAATAATGAAGGGTAGAGGTGTACGTTTGGAAGTGAAGAAGGGATTACGGTACATGATAATCCTCCCACCCCTGACCTATGCAGTTGAAACATGGACAGAGGACGAGTCACAGAAGTCAAGAATCCAGGCTGTGGAAATGACAAGATGGAATGAAGAAAGTAATGAGGGATTTGATATGGCAGGGAGTGAATTGTGGAGTGTTAGAGTGGGTGAAACATACTACTTTGAGATGGTTTGGGCGTATGGAAAAAGTGCAAAATGGGGAATTTACAAGGATAGCATATGATAGTATGAATAAAGGGGTTGATGTGAGAAGACTACCACCTGTGACATGGGGAATTAGAGTGGGAATAGTGGAGGGAGAAAAATGGGGAAGAATGCATGGAACAGTGTATGCAAGGGAGGCATGTAAGGACAGGAATAAATGGAGACTCTTACCGTTGCCACCCCTTGATGGGAGTTCCCGAAGGGAACAGGCATTAAAGATATAGAACACTTCCCTTGCTCCAACTTAATTATTGGTAACTTTTCTTTCACTGTGAAAATCCTTTTGGCTGACATTTTCTTTGTAGGAATACCACTGAGGTATTCAAACCATAAAATACAAATGTTAAGATTCCAGCATGACATATTAATGAACAAAGGATGCAGTCACAAAATTGATTTTATTCATGCAGGGGTTTGGCATAGTTGCTTATGCTGTACATTTGCAGAAACTGGAACAACACAATGAAGATTAGCACATAACCTTACACAAGGATGACAGTCAAAATCTTGAAGCATTTCAGTGGTAGTGTAAAAAATACTTGATATGCTGTTGCTTTGATCTAAAACTGCTGTATATAGTTTTCTCAATTTGTTCATTATGTAAGTTCCTTTTCTCTAATAGGAGGAAAACTAACATTATAGATTTAAATCTACTTTCAAGCATCCAAATTGTAATCTCATGCAAATTTTATTGTATTTTTGTTAAACTATTTAATTTACATTGCACATTCTGTTTAAGTACTATGATTTACTAAATTTTCATAACTTGCCAGGTGATGCTATTATTATTATTATTATTATTATTATTAATGCAATTATTTTCTTTTTTCTTTCTAACTAGTTTGCCGTTTCCTTTGTTAGCTAGGAAGCTCCAGGAACATTTGAAGAAAAGGCCTCATTTGCTCACATTTTTTTATTGGTTTATTTTTTTCATACTTGTTTGCCTTTTCCTGCATTAGCATGGTAGCTCTAGGAACAATTGAAGAAAGACTGCATTCGCTCACATCCATTCTTTAGCTTTCATGTGCAGTGCACCAAAACCACAGCCCCCATCCACAACCAGGCCCCACAGACCTTTCCATATCTTGCCCTGGCCACTTCACTTGCCCAGTTTCAGTCCACTGACGGCACGTCAACCCCTGTATACCACATCATTCCAGCTCATTCTGTCCCATGCATGCCTTTCACCCTCCTGCATGTTCAGGCTCCAGTCACTCAGAATCTTTTTCATTCTATCTTTCTGTCTCCAGTTTGGCCTTCCCTTTTTGTCTCCTCCACTTCTGACACATATATCCTCTTTGTCAACCTTATCTCACTCATTCTTTCCTTATGTCCAGACTATTTCAACCTACCCACTTCAGCTCTCTCATCCACACTTTTTTATTTTTATTATCATACCTATCTCTTACCTTTGTATTACTTGAAACCATTTCACACCACATATTGTCCACAAACATTTCATTTCCAACACTTCCATGCAGGTTTGCACGTCCTCATTTATAGCCCATGCCTCACATCCATTTAACAATACTGGGACTACTGTACTTTCAAACACACCTATTTTTGCCCTCCCAGATAACAACCTCTCTTTCCCCGCATTCTTCAATGCTCCCACAACCTTTGCTCCCTCACTCACCCTATACGACTCACTTCCACTTCCGTGATTCAGTTTGTTGCCTTGTCCACTCCCAGGTATCTAAAACATTTCACTTCCTAATTTTCTCCATTCAGACTCACACCCCAATTAACATGTTATTCTACCATGCTAAACCTAATTACTATGCTTTTGTTCTTACTTACTCTCAACTTCCTCCTTTCACAATCTTCCAAATTGTCAGCAACTTCTGCAGTTTCTCACTCGAATCTGCCACTAGAGCCAGGTCATCAGCAAACAAGAACATCCCCCACCCCTGCCCCCCACAGACTCCACAATCACCCCTCTCCTGACTGCACACTCACCCCTCTCTCCAAGGCTCTTGCATTTACTTCCCTCATCACCCCATCCATAAACAATTAAACAACCACTGTGTCATCACACACCCCTACAGTAGACCAACCTTCACCTGGAACCATTCACTCTCCTCTCTTCCTGCTCGTACACACACTTTACACCCTCGATAAAAACATCTTACTGCTGCTAGCAGCTTTCCTCCTGCACCACAAATTTGTAAGACCTTCCACAAGGCATCTCTATCAACCCTAACATATGCTTTCTTCAGATTCATAATTGTTACATACAAATCCTTCTATTTCCCAAAGTTCTTCTTACACACTTTCTTGAAAGGAAACACATGATCCATGTACTTTTAGCTGATAAGATAGCACTGGCAGCAGATGTGGGTGAGAAACTGCAGAAGTAGGTTTATGTGTCTGGATGAGTGTGTGAAACGAGAGAGTTGAGAGTAATTGTGAATAAAAGCAAGGTTGCTAGGTCTAGCAGAGAAAATAGACAAGTTAATGCAAGTGTGAGTTTGAATGATGAGAAATTGGAGGAAATGAAATGGTTTAGACACTTGAGAGCTCATACTCCAACCAACCTGTTTCTCTTCTTGCTACATTAGTTAATATTCCTTTTATTCACATTAACTTGTACTCTCTCCTTTGACATCCTCAAACTCAGATAACAGCTAATACAGTTTTGCACTAGTCTGCCAACAGAGCTGTGCCATCAGCAAACAGTAAATGAGTTGCCTTCCAGGCCCCAAACCATGAAGGAGAGATCCAATTAGCAAGGGGTCTCAGTCTTTTATAGTCTCTTTCAAGTACCCTTGGATGTTGGCAGTAAGTAGAAAGATTATCTGTCTAGGTCTGCATTTGCCCATAGAAGCAACTATTGGACAAATTAAACAAAATTCAAAACAGTCCTCATTCTGGGGCCTAGACCTTTTTGCACTTAAGTTCAATGGTCTTTTCCTGGCATATGTGTCTCCAATGAAAGACATTTAAGCTCATGAAATATATGCCATTCCTTTTAACTATAAGTAGCTGAATAACTCCCAGCTTTTCCCTCCACCAGTCTTAAATTCACAAATTCTTCAGAAGCAAGATCTATTTTTAATGTATTTTTCTCCAGTGAAAGATAACCAAGCCCATGATGCAAATGCCATCTCTGTCAAGTGGAACCACTGAGATAACTTGTCTTTCTTCCAATGAACTTATATTCACAAATCCCTCAAAAGCTGGAACCTTCTTTGATGTGGCACACTTTACCATTGAGTCTATGGTACAGTTGCCCTTTCCTTTACTTGGAACTGTTAAAATGTACCTTTTTCCTCCAGTGAACTCATATTCATTAGCGCTAAGAAGCTTGATCTTTTCTGGGTATCATTGACTCCAATGACAATGCATTCAGAAGGCCTAGCTTTAGTTTCCCCTTCCTTCTTGTCATTACCCAAATCCAGTACCAGCACTGCACCTACTCTCACATTTTTAGCCATGACAGGTTCAAGTACATGCCAGGAATTTCTCTATCTACAAGCATCAGTATAGGGATCCCACTGCTAAGGACCTCATTACTGCATCAGATCCTCCACAGCCCACCAGTACAAGTCAGTTACAAGTCAGTTTGGAAATCTTTCCAAACTTTTGGTAAGAATAGACCCAGAAATCATAATATCTGTGGGTATATGTGTCTTCATGTTATGGGTTCACTGTTTCATGACCGTGGTAAAGCTGCTACGTTACATCTTCAGATTGGTCTGATACTTCTAGAACTCCAAACTGTTGATTGTAGAATTTTTAATGTATGCCCACAACAGACTATATAAGATGCTGCTTATTCCTTATTTGTCCTTGCTTCCTTATACAGACCAGTACCTTTCAATCCAGTTTTCCTTTCAGAGCCAAATTACAGAAGACCCTGTTCATTACTGCTGAAGTTCATATTATTTTCCATCACAGGAAACTTCATGTTAAATATCTAAAACAAGTCAGAATTAACCAATTTTAGCTTCTATTCCAGCTTGAATAAATAAGGTATACACTGAGTTTCAATCATTTAGGTACATTGAAAGTTTATGTGAATTCCACACTCAACTGTCCTGAGGATTATTTCTTTATTCCTTTCTCAAAGTTTTTCTTCTAAACATGTAACACTGCATCCAAATTTGAACACCTTAACCTCAAGTCATAGCCACCTCCTAATGCCTATTCCTGGGATATCAGAAAGATGGCTTCCATATTGCCCTTTCTGAGGAATCGCTTGTTAGAGGTATCGGTCATAGATGGTTCTAAAGTTCTGCCAACACCTTTCTGCACTGCTGTGCAGTCTCCTGGGAACCTTGTAAATACTTGGGGAAGTCTTTGGGGGTCTTCTACCCCTGCAGCTTGGGCTGAACCCAGGCTTTTGGTTTAGAGCATTAGTTGACCAAGCTGTTGGAAGCTACAGCCCTAAGGCCTACATAACCCCTATAGCCCAGTTGGTCTAGTACACTTTGTAGGTACTTGTCCGCTGTACTCTTAAACTTCTCTACTGTGCATCCCTTGGTGTTTGTGATGATAAAGCAAGCAAGGTGTTGAAGAGTCTTGAGCCTCAGACATTTAAGATGATCTCTTTTTATTTTTTGTTCATATTGCACATTTTGATTTCAGAGGTAGTATTTCACAAAGTGTTATATGCTTGTTGTGGCACTTGGATGTTATTTTTGAACAGAAGTTGGGAACCATTCCTTGTAGGATTTTCCATGTCTATATGATAATATACCTCTCCTGTCTATGCTCTAGGGCAGTGTTATTCACTGACTTTTGAAAGGGAGCCACTTTGGTAAAACACATTCACTGAGAGAGCTGCACCTACTCACATACCTTTACTTGTGTATATCTCTCTTTTTAAACCAGGTATTCCCAATCACCAGTCTTTATTCAGCACACAATCCATGAGCTCTTCACCAATTCCATTCACAACACTGAATACCCCATGTGCACCAATTATACCCTCAACTGCCACTTTACTCACCTTCACATTAAAATCACCCGTCACTAATACCAGGTCTTGTGCAACAAAACTGATGACACACTCGCTCAGCTGCTCTCAAAACACTAGTCTTTCAAGATCTTTTTTCTCATGATCAGGTGCATAAGCACCAATAATTAACCATATTTTTTCAAACCACTTTCAGTTTTACCCACATCAGTCTAGAATTTACTTCCTTACACTCTATCACACACTCCCACATTTGCTTCAGGAGTAGTGCTACTCCTTCCTTAGCTCATGTCCTCTCACCAACCCCTGACTTTACTCCTAAGACATATCCAAACCATTCCCTGTCTGTGACTGCCTTTCATCTCACCTCATGAAAATATATATTTTACATAAAAATTACTATATATATTATTATATGAAGCGTCTGAGGTAAACCATGGAAAGGTCTGTGGGGCCTGGATGTGGAAAGGGAGCTGTGGTTTCAGTGCATTAC
>JAYMFT010013674.1:0-16754 GCA_038088735.1 Panulirus argus | reverse complement strand
TATATATCTTAGCCTGAGCCAGGTACCCATTTTATCGACTAACCCCCTAAGGCTGGATGAACAGCTGGGTTGACTGTGGACCGACTGCCACAAACAGGACTCGAATCTATGCGCTCGAGCCTGGGCGGACCGTCCCGTAAATGCGTCACGAGTCAGGAACGCTAACAGATACACCACGTGAGTCCCTACATGTGTGTGCAACGCTCAGTTCCCCTTTTGGCAAGATGGGATACGCCCCTTGGGTATTATGGGTACGAACCCCTGACCTTTAAAGGATAAAAGGTCAAAGGTTCGTGCCGTTTCGCATGATCGGAGAGCGGTGGCTCGTCGTACGGCCCGGCCCGGCCCGGACAGCGAGCTCACATTACCCTGTGTGCTCCATACGGGAACTTCGAGTTCGTTGGACTTCGTCAATAACGAGCGCATTGGGGAAGTCTTCGAGGAGACGTGTCGGAGGTCGTGGCGCGTCGTTTTTTTTTTCTTTTTTTGCAGCATATCCAACGGAAGAATGAATAAGCTGTAAACAGTTAAAACAATGAAGGGTGTTGTATCTCGGCAGCGAAGAAATAATGTCTTCTTGTACGTATTTAAAAAGTCATTTATCTAAATGTTTATGTACACACACACACACACACACACATACACACCGAAGGGGAGGGAAATCAGCTCCAGACACACTACACAGTGGACGTTGTTAGCAAAACTAGCACTGTGTGAACACCTGTTTTTTTTTAATAATTCTATACCAACAACAAACAATACGGTGCACAATTCGTCGTCTGCTTCGGCGCCTTGATCACGCTGGTGATGTCGCAAGCGTCCTTGGCGAACCTGACGGGGTGACGCCTTCCTCCTGCTGCTTCGAGGGCCTCCTCCAAGCACAGGAGACCGACCGACCAGCCTAGTCGCCTCTTCCAAGCACAGGAGACCGACCGACCAGCCTAGTCGCCTCTTCCAAGCACAGGAGACCGACCGACCGGCCTAGTCGCCTCTTCCAAGCACAGGAGACCGACCGACCAGCCTAGTCGCCTCTTCCAAGCACAGGAGACCGACCAGCCTAGCCAAGCCAGCCTAGCCAAGCCAAGCCTAGCCGTTCGGCGTCGATCGCGAGCCACCGAACGAACGATACCACAACGTTATGTTTTTTTTTCTTTTTGCGATTCGCCTCGCCAGCGGATAGAGAGAGAGAGAGAGACCCACCCGCCATCTTGTCACGCCCGTGGATTCCTGTGACCTACATGACTAGCGGTGATTCTTGTCACCCGACGAACGTTCTTTGGGGCGTGGGTGAGGGTGAAACTCTGCAGCGCGGGCACATTTCTGTCTGTCTGTCTATCTATCTGTCTATCTATCTAAATCTCTCGAGGCCCGTTCCCTTTGGCAGCTCCCTCAAGGGGGGAGGTGGGTGGGGGTGGCCACGGCAAACAGAATCTCCATACATAACTGGTGGACTCCAAGTGCCGCTTCTTAGCCTAAATTTGGTGCTTCGCCCTCAACGCTGGTTTTGTGTTTTGGCCATCATCTCCCGCTCCCCTGCACCTCTCACTGGCCGCCCGGACAGAGAGAGAGAGAGAGAGAGAGAGAGAGAGAGAGAGAGAAAGAGAGAACAATCTCTCCCTCCCCAACCTTCACTCCTACGCTAACGCTGTACCATTTGTTCGAGCAACCAGACCGGTGGGCTTGTGGCGCACCAGAGAAAGCTGTCACACCTCCTGTATTATATATATATATAACATCGCTTAATTGTGAGGAGAGGGAGGATGGATGGGAGGTGGTGGGTGGCTGGGGGAGGGCCATACCATTGCGTTCCCTCCTCCACCCGCATATGTGGCTCACTTTCCACATTTCTAATTGCCTTATCATGTCGCTTCAAACATTACCATTTTTACTGCTGTTATCATTCTCATTATCATTAGCAGCAGTGGTGGTAGTAGTAGTAGTAGTGGTGGTGGTGGTGGTGGTGGTGGTGATAGTAGTAGTAGTAGTAGTAGTAGTGGTAGAAGTAGTAGTAGTAGTAGTAGTAATAATAGCAGTATAAGTAGTAGTAGTAGTAGTATCATGATTGTCTTTCCTCGTCTGCTTCCTGGCGCTACCTCGCTAACGTGAGAAACAGCGATTAAGTATGATAAATAATTAATAACTCTATTATCATTATTATCATTATTGTTGTTAATGTTATCATTATTATCATTATCATTATTATTATCATTATTATTATCATTATCATTATTATTATTATAATTATTATTATCACTATCATTTTCATTATTATTATTATCAAATCAATCCCAGTCCATCCCGTTCCCTCCCTTCCATCCACTTGCTTTCCATCAATCTCCCCTCCCTCCCTCTCTCCTTCCCTCCCTGTGATTCCAACTGAAGGAGAATCCCACCCTCTCTCTCGCGGCAGGACCCGTGGATGGTAACAAGCTCGAGGGTGAGGAGCCGTCACAGCACGAGGAGCACAGGAAGGACTCCGCCAGCGAGAAGAGGAGCAAAGGCAGCCGAATGGGTGGAGACACGTCGCCCTTCGCCATGGACAACCGCGACCCCAACAATCTGAACCCTCACATCCAGGTCAGTGGTGCCTGGAAACCCCCCCTCACATCCAGGTCAGTAGTAGTGCCTGGAAACCCCCCCTCACATCCAGGTCAGTAGTAATGCCTGGAAACCCCCTCACATCCAGGTCAGTAGTAGTGCCTGGAAACCCCCTTACATCCAGGTCAATAGTGCCTGGAATACGTGAAACCATATCCAGGTCAGCAGTGCCCGAAACCCGTCACATCCAGGTCAGTAGTGCCTGGAAACCCCCTCACATCCAGGTCAGTCAGTAGTGCCTGGAAACCCCGTCACATCCAGGTCAGTAGTGCCAGAAAACCCCCTCACATCCAGGTCAGTGGTGCCTGGAAACCCCTTACATTCAGGTCAGTAGTCCCTGAAAACCCCCTCACATCCAGGTCAGTGGTGCCTGGAAACTCCTTACATTCAGGTAAGTAGTGCCTGAAACCCCCTTTCACCCAGGTCAGTAGTGCCTGCAATACATGAAACCCTTACATCCAGGTCGGCAGTGCCTGAAATCCTTTCACATCCAGGTCAGTAATACCTGAAACCCCTCACATGCAGGTCAGTAGTACCTGGAACCCCCCCCCCCCCCAACATCCAAGGCAGTAGTACCTAAAACCCTCCTATCCACGTCAGTACCTGAAACCCTCACATCCAGGTCAGCCTCACATGGCGCCAGATACAACTGGAGGAGGGATAAGTGTGTGTGTGTGTGTGTGTGTGTGTGTGTGTGTGTGTGTGTGTGTGTGTGTAGGACCCACGAATCGTAAGAAGAAGTCTTCGACACCTAGCTTAATGTTCCTACACCTATTCCTAGGCTTTCTAATACTCCTTCACACTACCTCACATCCACCCTCTCCCTATCTCTCTCATATCCATAGCCGGTGGGGTGGGTGGAGGGGGTGGATAATTTCCTCCCCACAACCCTTATTATTCGCCCCCCCACCTTCCCCCACCCTCCACTACTTTCTTCCGCATGACGTTATTCTATAATGAAACACTTACATCCCCTCCCCCCTTCAACCACCTCCCTCCCGCCGCCCCGAGTGCTATCATGGCCTGCCTTTCAGCTCTCGCATGCTACCGGGCTCCTCCCACATTCCTGGACACACACACGTCAACACATACAAGTTCACAGACACTGTCTACACAAACTGCTCGTCCGAGTGAATGTGTGTCTTTGTGCGCGCGTACGCAGGAGATAATTCAGTAAATGTTATATTTGTATGTACTAGCGACACTTGCCAGATGCTTCTGGTATTATTGTACAGGGGCACTTAGTGACAGCACTAGGATCCCGATTTCTCTATCAAGGAATAAAGTATTGAAACTGAAAACTGAACTGAATGTTTGCTGATGACGCGGCGCTGGTGGCAGATTCGAGCGAGCGACTGCAGAAACTATGTAGTTCTCTAGGTTTGGGAGGGTGTGCGCGGGAAGGGAGAAAGTCTGAAAGCTGATGTGAGTAAAAGTAAGGCTATTAAGTATGGGAGGGAGGGAAAAAGAGACAGGGGAAGAACTTGGGAGGAAGTAGAGAGTTCTAGATACATGTAAGTTGATACGGTAGCGAATGGTACCATGGGAGCTGAAGTAAGCCACAGGGGGGGGTTGCACTGACGAGAGTGTGTGGAAAGATAGGTCACCATCTGTGAGGGCAAAGATGGGGTTTATGTTCGAATGAATTAGTTGTCCCGACGGTGTTACTGGCTGCGAGACATGGGCTCTAGAAGTAGAAGTATGAAAGAGGTCGGATGAGCTGTTGGAAATGAAGTGTTTGAGGGAAGTATGTGGTGTGAGGAGGGTGGAGCGTATTAGAAATAACAGAGTATGAGACGGAGAGGCGTGGTATTTATAAGGAGTATGCATGAGAGTGCTAAAGAGTGTGTGCTGAAATTGGAGCGATATGCTGTACTGGGGGCGACGTGCTGTCGAAGAACTGAACCAGGGTATATGAGGTTGTCGAGGCAAATCATGGAAAGAGCTGTGATGCTTGGCTGTGGCTAAGAGGCTCTGGTTTCGGGGCATTTTACATGACAGCTAGAGTGTGGATGTGAGTAAATGAGGCCATTCTCCATCTGTTCCTGGCGCTTCCTCGCAACACTAGAAACGGCGAATTATGGAAACACACACACACACAATATATATATATATATATATATATATATATATATATATATATATATATATATATATCACAATACTTTTGAAGTACATGAAAATGACGTATTAACGAAGTCGGACTTGTGAGCACCAACAGAACTACACACCCCTTCAATAAACCAGCACTGCCGCCAGAAACTGTTATACATCCGTCTCATGTCTGCATTATTAAAACCAAGTTTTATCGCATCCGTGCCGGAGAAACATAAAGAAATCATTGATTACACCGTTTTCTTTGAACCAAAGAAATTCTTGGTAATTCGTTTACATTAAATCAGATTTGTTTTCTCTTTACTGGAGTCGGATGGTGGTAGAGTTGGGTTTTAAGGGGTAGGATTACAGCAAGCTTAAAAATGGCAAGTCGTGGGGGGGTTAGGGCAAGCTTACCAACACGTAACCCAAGCAGACCAACACAGGGCAACACCGCTGGTTGGCTGGAAAGATGATAGCAGTATGAATTACGGTCTCACTGACTGGATAGTGTCACTCCTACGCTTCCTCTGTGAAACGCCACCACTGCTTTGTGTCCAAGGTGACTCCTCAATCGTGGAATCCCACAACCCATGCAGAATCCAAGCTGCTTAGTTGACACTACTTTGGCCGACTAAGCTTGTTGGAAGACACGGCCCGCAGGACTACGTAGCTACGACACTTATCGTTCCCCTAATGAATTTCGACTTTGGCTTATCTTGAAAGAGATCTGTACACATCGATGTCACTTACCTCCACTTTCTAACGTCCACTTCCTTCCCCCAGCCATCCCCACCTTGAGGAGCACGATCAAAACAAACAGAAGTGTATTGTACCGAGAGTGAGTGACTCCCTCATATCCAACGAAGCGAAAGTAGGAGTTTCGTACAACTGTGTCTGGCCTAACGTTCATTTTGGAGGCTTATGGAAATTTGGATTATATCTGGTAAATCAAGCAAGACTCTAGTCGCTGGAATTTTTGGGCTCATCACTTATGCAAAACATAAACTAGTGAATATTACATATGATGGATTTACACAGTCTATCCGTCTTGTCTTGAAGTCCGCAGCGCTCGTCAGTAAAAGCTCCTCCATTTAACTTTATACTCGCTGTAGAAAACGGATCATAAAGGAAACAGGACTGTGGTGAGGATGGGCGAGGCACAAATATCGCTTGAGACTTTCACTGAATTTCATCGTACACAGATCGACACATGAACAAAATATTCACACGACGGGTAGCGAAATATTAAAATAATATATTACCATGCTAAGTTTGCCTGGGGAGGTGATACATATGTACTGTACAGTGCTGGGGTGGGAGGGTTAATACTTAGAAATGTACAGTGTTGGGGGAATTTATATATACATATGACTGTAAAGTCTTAGGGGATTTCATACACACATGACAGGACTGTACAGTTCAGGGGAGATAATATATACACAATAGGACTGTACAGTGCTGGGGAGTTAATACTATATCATTATGACTGTACAGTTCTGGGGGAGTTAAAGCATAGCTTATACAACTGGTGATGCAATCAAACGCAGGAAATTATAACCAGTCAGATCATAGCATAAAGTAAATTAACTTAGGGGCACACATTCGCCTCGGATGACGACGATATGCGTGCTCAATACCTCATAATCAAGGCGCTATGTCGAAATTACAGAGTGGGATTCATTAACTTTGTCACTCGCATGCGCTGTGAGTAGGATGCCTTAATTGCATTAAGTCTCGCTCACCTGCGCACCTGAAATAAATACTGGTTATCAAAAGGTGATGATAGAAGAGGTTGGGTGAATAGAATCATTAACGACATGACCAAACAAGCTTAGTTTCAAACCGTTAATAATCCAACAATTTCCCCTTAAATTTTTCGCTAATTCAGGACATCCATTGAGCTTAACCTTTGATTTAGTAATTAGTTTTACTAAAAATATAAAGATTGGGACAGATAATGAAAAGTGCTGTGAAAGGTCAGTGTAGATGAACACAAATTAAAAGGGATACGTTATACAGTTCAGAGAGAGATAACCAACACACCTGTATATTCACAGATGTTTTAAGAAACACCTGTTTATGTGTACAGTCATAGTTGAGTGACACATGTACACACAAAAGCCCTACTTTCATTTTTTTCCCCCTCTTGAAGAAGACTCGATGATGGATCACTTGAATGACTGATTGAAGCTTTTGACAAGTGTTTCTCTACGTTTCTTTAAATTAATGATGGCTGTCACTTCCTAGGAATTCAATCTTAACCAAAGAACAGAAAAAATAATTTCCTTGGAAAGAGAGGAATATTCAAAGCTGACGTTTGTGTCTAAAATTTTCACACCTTTAATGCACTGAGTAAACATCTCACACACACACACATTAATGCCTGTCTACAGCCTATCCACACACAGTAACTGGCAGAATTACCTAAAATGGAAGAACCATGATTGTTGTTAGTGCCAGCAAGATTGACTTCACAGTTATGTCAGGTTACTCCACTTCAGACCATAATATCTTATTATAATGGAGCGTTGGCGGGGCCAATATCTCTCTATAGATGCGAACAAAATTAATACCGTCGAAACGGCATTATGGCGAAATATTGGGTATAAATAAAGAGCAAAATCCGAAGGCTTTTCATGTGCAATACTTCCCCGAAACCATAGAGGGAAGTATTTGTGTAGACTGTGTCTAGCCATTATTGCGTCCTAAACCATAGAAGCTTCCAAGCCCAAATCTAGACACAAGTCGTCTGAGGAAACCATTATGTTACAACAAATATTTAAATGGCGTATTGGATCTTCTTACTCACTCGATTCCCGTGATAAATCTCCTTCGAGTAAAAGTCTGTCGAACTTAGTCGTTTTTGAGCGTAGATAAATGTTAAGACTTATATCTTGTAAAACGTAAACACTATGCACTCATGATTTGACAACCAATTAGTTTCTGCTGGCTCAGCTGATTTCGTCATGCATTCGATATTTCCAGAAATTTCAAAAACACAACAACCAAAATGCCATTATACTAATACAACTGATCATATAAAACAGATATCATAAGAATATATAATTTGGTTCATAGATGAATTTTGACAACAAAAGTTATTCTAAACGTAATGCGCATTTCTGAATGAGACATCGCCACTTCAAGTACATACATACATACACACATTCTAAATTGAAAAAAAAAACTACTTCAGTAGACTATTGGAGAACATTCTTTGTACATAAATGTAAGAAAAAGAAAAAATATAATAGCTGTGATGCCACATTCCTACTATTTTTCTCTGTGCGAAGATATTAGCGCCTAGGATTTTTCATTTAATATTTATATTTTTTCTCAAGTAACTCGTATAGGATCATATATATATATATATATATATATATATATATATATATATATATATATATATATATATATATTGGTCAATGCAGATGTATGCCCTCTGGCGGGACAGCAAGATACTTCAGCTGATTGTCGGAGTCTCCCACCCAGTGCGGGAGACTTGGCAAGTTGGCATGACTTAATTTAAGGGATCTACATCCGATGTGCTTGTTGCTGTTTCTGCTGTGACGTATGTTGTAAAGCTGCTGAAATTTTGTGACGATTATGGAGTGAAATTTACGGAACAACCGAGTAATGAAAAGTGAACGAGGAAGCTTGAAATTATTCTTGCATACACATTGTATGTATGTTTTTCATTCGGTGGCTATCAGCAACTTTGACAAAATAGTAATTTGGCCAGTCATCACCACATGTGGAACACATAGAGCAAAAAAAAAATTTGCTTTTCAGTAAAACATTACCAAAGTGTTTCTTATTTTTCATACAATTACCGCACGTATTTCCAGAGAATCCAGTTACTTCTGTTTCATTAGCATATGCCTAAAGGGATTTTCTGATATTACCAGATCCTGAGGATTACTCAAAACTTTTTTTTTGAGCAGGAATTCACGACACTTTGGGTATGATGACGACTCCTTAAATAATCAGGTTACAACACATTACTAGCAAAAGTTCAGCCCGTGTGTGGATGTCAATTGATAGCTTATGTGTTTATTCGTAATACTTATTCCTTTTCTGTCATTCATTTCGTTTCATTTCCATCCTTTATTCATTAATCCGACATGACTTGGTTGGTTGCACGCAGATCGTGTGGGACGACATCATCGGCGAGGCGGAAGGCCTACGGACGCCTGACGCCTGCTGGAACTGCTCCATCCGCTGTTACGACGGGACCCGCCGCTGCTGCTACGTCCTCCTCGTCGTCCTCTTCGCCCCCTTCATCGCCTTCTGCAACGGCTGCCAGTTTGCCTGCCTGGCCTTCAACGTAAGTGGCGCAGAGGAGGAGGAGGAGGGAAAGGAACGGATGGGAGAGGGTAGAGGAAATGAAGGAGAATAGTGGGTAGCCTGTGGAGCTATTATACCGTACATGGAGACAAAGAGGGCGCCGTAGGTATTGTGAGTGACTGAGCCAAGCGTGAGCATGGTAACGTGAAGATTAGGTGTGAGTAAGCCGTGTTAATGAGTGGTTACTGAGGCATGAATATGAATTTATACTTTAGTTTTTAAGGAGTAGCTGTTAGGTGTGCTTTAAAATGTGTGGAGAGAGACCGCTTTAGGCCGCTTGCTCGCTCGGATGAAGAGATGATTTGAGGAGTAGGTATGAAGAATTTAAGGATCGATAGGAAGTAATGCCCATGTACAGAAGGGAAAGGGGTCGTTCCCTAAAATATGGGCACCGACTCTTGACCTGCCACCTCTACGGTCTTCAGTCAATGCATTCAATTTGCTGTCCTGCAGAATATCAGGGTCTAGGCTCACAATTATAATAATATCACACTTTGCAACCGGTGAAGGCTGGAAATACATGCACCAGTTGGGGAGGAAGGCCTTTAGGGTATCTTAACTTTGCAGGTGGTAGTGGACTTGATTACTGATAAGTGTTGATAAAATGGACGGGATGTGACTGTTGTTTGTGGCAGCTCTGTCCACCTTTGCAGTACTTTTGTTCCGACAATTCCTGACGAGCGTCTTCTCATCCAACAGCAAGTGTGGTGTGTGGGACCGTGCCTCCGCTGCTGGAAGATCAACTTCGCCACCATCAAGAAGTTCTGGGAGGCGTGTCTGTACGCAGTGTGTAGCCCTTGGTACGAGGTGTGCGGCCTCGTCTTCTCCAAGGCGTACGTCAAATACCAGAGGGTTCCGGACGGGCCCGCCCCAGACACCAACAACTATTTCAACGTCTGAACGCCATGGGCGCCGCTGGAGGCGGGTTGGGGTGGATGGGTTTTGGTGACGGCCTGCGGGGTTGCCAGCCAGGACTATAAGACTTGTCACACAAGAAGACGTGAGGCGGAAAGCAACCTTCACAGGATGATCACCACCATTCGTGGCGAAACACAAACACAAAACCCCCGACCTCTTCTGGAACTAAACAGCCAACGATCCGCAAGGACAATCATTAGTGATCTGAACAGAACAATATCTTAACATAGAGCCTTAAATCTCCCTCCAACAATCATGTCCAATTCTTCTGTAGAGTGAAAAAAAAAAATATTTTTATAAAACTGACGGTTATTTTTTTTTTTTTCGTTGACTGACTTGACCGTGATAAACTCGAGGGTATTGTCACATGACAGACAGACCGACGACGAAAGTGTCATCTGAACGACATTAGGATGTCAGTCCCGCTCCCGGTGTCTGGGGCCACGAAAAACGACTTGCACGACCAGCTGACGGAGAGGTGCTATGGTGTGAAACTCTCACAGCAACAGGCCTTAAAGAGGCAGGGAGAGTTATTCTCATTTTCTTTTATTTTTCACCCTTTTTTTTTTCACCATGAGATAATTTTGAGCACCTCGCCAGAGGTCAGCAGTCGCTAAGTTACTTAAACGTCTTAAGACTATTGTTGAGGATGCTTGTATACAACCATAACAATGAGTATGGTCCCGTAGATTTAGCTTAATTATATTTTACGATAAGCTTACATGTATACTCTTTCTTAAGAAGAGTTCTAGTGTAATTTTGATGGTTCAATATTTGTGTATATACCAAAGATGATTTCCTTTAATGTAATGACACATAATAGGTCGTGAACCCAGCCTTGGCTGCGTTCGCCCACAGAACAAAGACGGGAACAACAGATGAGGTCACTATGAAGACTGTCAAATCTTAGCATCATCATCGATAGTGTTTCCCCTTGTAATTTGTTACCCATTTCCCAACCGAACATAGCGATTCAGTGTAACAGTCCATATATATATATATATATATATATATATATATACCCCTTTACTCATTCCATGCCAAAACCTGACTCCATGTGGTTGCGTGTAGTAACCTCACCCGCTGTGGTCAGTCTCATTCTTCAAAGTCAATGTTTGAATCTGTCTTGTTTTAACGGGCGGCGACGCGCAGCCTCGCTCTGCTGTAGGGTCTGCGGCGTCTTATGAGACTCTCTTTGCTACCGCTCATAGCGTTGGCCCAGAGTTCTGAAACACCTTTAGGAACTTCCTTGGCCTATGTTCTGAGCGTTGGTATAGTAGTATGGGACAATCGACAAGTTGATCTGGGAGGAAGGAATAATGCCCGGGCGCAGTTGCTTTCTCTCGAGCAGAGAAACAGATTTATCGGATGTAGATACCGAGCGAAGATTAACGCTCCAAAGATACTTGAGTCTGGATTTTATTTTTTACTTGATATGTCACAGTGTTTGTGAATAGTATTATTGTACAAAATGGCCTGGCGCAAAGTCAGACTTCTAGATGTAGTGTGGCTCTCTTTGGATCCTGATTATAATATATATATATATATATATATATATATATATATATATATATATATATATATATATCTCTTCATATTTTCG
This sequence comes from Panulirus argus, assembly GCA_038088735.1. NCBI lineage: Eukaryota > Metazoa > Arthropoda > Malacostraca > Decapoda > Palinuridae > Panulirus > Panulirus argus. The sequence continues at coordinate 5,191 of JAYMFT010013674.1, read as the reverse complement.
TATGCTTTGTAACGATACCGGATCAGGCGTTGTGTAACAGACAAGGAGGAAACTACGTTACAATCATCAATGAATCAGTTTCATTAAGATTTTCAGAGATGATTATCATTTGATAGAAATCAATAGAGTATCCTTGGGGACAGGGGAGAAAGAATACTTCCCACGTGTTCCCTGCGTGTCGTAAAAGGCGACTAAAAGAGGAGGGAGCGGGGGGGGGGGGCGGTAAATCCCCCCCCCCTTTTTTTTTTTTTTGTTACTTTTCCAAAAGAAGGAACAGAGAAGGGGGCCTAGTGAGGATTTTCCTTCTAAGGCTCAGTCCTCTGTTCTTAACGCTACCTCGCTATCGCGGGCAATGGCGAATATGTATGAAAGAAAAAAAAATTCTCGATGTCACAAGTCTGACGTCAGAGATTAGTCCTGCTGATTGCTGACAAGATTCCCTTTATCCGCTACAGCACATCCCTGAAGATGATAATGATTTGACATCGCCTTAACACTCGAAATAGAAAAAAAAATAGATAATTAATTTTCTAGTAAATACTTCGTATCTATTTATAGCTGAATGTTAGCTCTATACGGTTGCACGAATTTTACATAACATTTTGTACAAATATCACAAATGGTTCTTGAAAAAAAAATTGTAAACTGGTGTCTTGAAATTTGAGTTTGATTTTGTAGCCTATTTGGCTTAGAAATATAATACCCAGCCTTCTTTCCTCACTGTGATAAATGAGTATATATAGCATCATTAGTGGATGGTTTTCCAGTCGAGATTCCATGCCGGCTGGATAAACTTTACCAGGCGTGAAGAATTTTTCTTCTCTAGGGTTAACGGCCTCAGCTGCACAGAATAGTTACCCTTCTTCATCATCTTTGTTCTACCCATGCTTGACCTTTAAACTTTTGACATGACCCTGAGGGGTGTGGGCAATAGATCATATCATTATATGTCAAGAGGCGTTTCCTTATACTCGTATATTCAGGTATAAAATGTTCTGGTAAGACTGTCATATTGGCGACATATTATTCGACCTGGTTATTACTGAAGATCTTGTTCGAATTATTCGTTAATCTTATGCAAATAAACAATATAAAAGAGAGAAGTATTATAGTCTGTTAAACTGGATTAGAGAATTTGTTTCTTGTGATTTTTGTGTATCAATAATTGCAAATATTTTTAATCGTCATATAACTTGAGTCTCCACAATATCTCGGTATCTACCGTTCCTTCGCGCCTGCCTGAAAATCCTACGTTAGGTAAGGTCGTGAGTCACTTCAAGAGTCGTCCTAAGGGTGTGAGACAGGATAGCCATCCAGGATTGCGAGTCAGCGAAATTAACCTGAGGGTGAGTCAATAAAATTATCCTGGCGTGTGAGACACGAGATTCATCCTGGGGTGTGATCCATGAGTGTTAGTCAGGAGAATTATTCTTGGCTATGATGAGACACATCGCCAGAAATTTCAATATAGGACCAGACGAGTTAGAATCAGGAAAAAGAAAACGACCCACGAAAGGTATGTGGGTCACTGACGGCATCCAAAGCGCTACTCGCCGACATTACCGCATTCTACACCGGGTTAAGTCTTATAGCCTTATTATCCCCATTCAATGAAAAATTTTCGTATTTACAATACGAATTGCTTTAATTGTGGCACAAGTAGTAGCAAGACTAAAATCCAGTCTTTCTACTCATTGTCGTGAAAACGTCCATATTTACACATTATCCTTCTTGCATAGGAAATCTATCCACATTTCAGTCTTGTTACCATTCTTGCGAATGAAATCTGTCCATATTTCACTCTTATTACACTTCCACTTGCCCTCTCATAGTCACGTGCAAGTTCCATTTGTCCTTCATAGTTACGTGTAAGTTCCTACTGTTTCACGTGCGTTCCCACAGTTTCACGTGGCACACATAACGACGTGCAACTTCCTGAATTTCCACGTGTCCTTCCCAGCCACGTGCATGTCAAACAGCTTCACGTGTCCCTCACAGACCACGTGCAAGTTCCTACTATCCTACGTGTCCATCACACACCACGTGCAAGTTCCCACTATTCCTCGCGTCCCTCATGAAAAGTTCACCACAGTTCCAACCTCCTCTCATAACCCGTTCGCGAGTTCTCCCAATATTCTTAGTTTATACCCATATTTTCTTTTTTTTTTCTTTAGAGCTTCTCGGATTGTTCAGGTCACAGGCAAATCTCAGAACACTTCATTGCAGATTATTTTCGTGTTATTGTCGACACATTGTTCACGTCACAGGCAAACCCCATAACAACTCACTCCAGATTACTTTCGTTATTGTCGACACTCACTACTGCAGGCCAGAAGGATAGGACGGACTGACTTAAGGCTACCTGGATATTAGGACCCCCTGATCATGAGCTGTTTCTCTCTTTCTATCTTTTTCCTGATCCTGAGAGTACAAGAAACATGTTTTTACCCCGCTAACTAACTCCTAGGTGTCTAGGACGAGGGGCTGCCTCAGGTTCCCTTTTTCTTTGCCCTACAGATGTGCCCCTTCTCCTACGTAGCTGATATCGGACCAAGCATGGAATCAAAGTAGTTCTTTTTTTCTCTCTCTCCACTGTGTTTAATTTTGTACACACAATTTGCATAATAAATTGTCCATCTTGTGTTTCTGTGGTGTTATTACGTATCTTCCTCTCCCATACGTAGTGGAGCCAAGCTCCGTTGTCACTCCTCCAGCGAGTCCTATGATGTCAGCTGGTCCTATGATATCGTCAGTTTGTCCTATGATGTCAGCTGGCTTTACAGGATCAGTCGGTCCTATAGTGTCAGCTGCTTCTGTAGGGTCAACCGTTCCTACAGTGTCATCTAGTCATGCAAGATAAGGTGGTCCTGTAAGGTCAGCTGTTCCTGCGGTGCCAGCTTGTTCTGTAGGGTTAGTTGGTTATACAGTGTCAGTTACTTACATTGGATTAATTGGTCCTATAGTCTAAGCTGGTTCGATAGGGTTAGTTGGTAATTCAGGGTTAGCTGGTCCTATGAGGTCAGTTGGCCCTATAGGATCACCTGATCCTACAAGAGCAGCTGGTCCTACAAGATTCTACAAGGGCAGCTGGTCCTACAAGATCCTACAAGGGCAGCTGGTCATACAAGATCCTACAAGGGCAGCTAGTCCTTCAGCATTCTTATGAGGGCGGCTACTCCTACAAGAGCCTACAAGGGCAACTGGTCCTGCACAATCACCTGATCCCTCTCTGGGGATTTAGGCAAACATTATGCCATGAACCTCGACATCTCCACGTCATTTGGTAGGGTTTGGCTTACGTCTTTTCCTCTCTTAAATTCCCTACTTTTTGCTTTTTCTGCTTCCCTCTGTACACTAACGCACGGCCTCTTCTCTAACCGGTCCACAGCAGAAGCAGTCACTAACGGAGCGACAACTCTTTATCTCACCAACAGGTCACTCATGTATCCACATATCTCTGTAAATCTCACTTTCTCTCTGCTAAATTTCAAAACACTACAGCGTAGCTTTGCCTTAACGTAAACATGACGGGCATAACCGTATCTTCCTCTTGTGTTATATATATATATATATATATATATATATATATATATATATATATATATATATATATATATATATGTGTGTGTGTGTGTGTGTGTGTGTGTGAGTGTGTGCGTATGTTTGTGTGTATGTGTGTGTGCAGTCACTTAACCATAAAAGAATTTATTTCAAATAACCACGAGAGAATATCAGCTCATTACAAACACATTTAAGTTCGTTAGTGTTACATTCACCAATGTTTGTCCCTCATCGTACCCTCTCAATAGGTCATTAGGGGAGAGATAACACTCACAGCGTGACAGTGTAACACAGAAAATCTACAAATAGAGAAACAGGCATCAATACTACCACCACATCTTTGTTCTAACTGTAGGTTGTAGCATCATCCATTTTATTCTCAATATTCATGAGGTGTTGAGTAGAAAAATCGAAATCATTTTGCTGAAAAACAAGAGGATTCTGCATGAAAATATAAGAGCTACCAGGCGAGGCCTGCCATAAAAATGAACAACTGGGTAAATACTGTTGACAGTTCCCCCGCGCGAACTCCGCGCCCTTCCTCCAGCTATATATTAGCGGGGAAGCCGTCCATACATCACACACTCCACTGTCAGCTGCCGAAGAATCTCGAGCACACGGATTACACAACCGAATCAGGATGAAAGCTATCTTGTCTGCTTTATGGATGCTGGCGTTGACATTCGTCACCACAGCCATGCCAGAGGAGAGCCAGGACGGCAAGTTCTGGCCAGACCTTGACCACGGACACCACAACTGCTCGATCGGCGGCATCTTTAGCATGCCTGGTAAGTGGCACGATTGTCTCTCGTCTCTGCAGTAGGTAAGCTGTATGATGATCTCGTCAGGTTTTTTTTTTTGCGGCAGTAGAGTAAGGAGGTTGGGTGATGATGTCAGTTGGGTAGAATCTAAATTGATGTCTCCAGTAATGCATCAGTAGCATCAATTGATTTGTTCTTGATTTTGCCGGGATACGTTTATCCGTGCGTTTGTGATAATGTGCCCATGTAAGGGTCTATCTTTTAACAAGAGTGAGCGTTCGCTCGCCATCGATTAAAAAAGGAAAAAAATCTTTAAGCAGACTTCATAGCTACAAAAAACGTGGTGCAGCGGTTAGCGTTGCTGACCGTGTCACATCCACGGGCCGCCCGGGATCGAGCGCAAAGGTTCCACAATCCAGATTGCAGGGAAGGGGGTTGGTACACAGTCAATCGACCTGTTCATCCTCCTCTTGGTGTTGGTCTTTAGAACGAGTATCTAGCTTGAGTTGTGTATTTTGTATAAACTCCCTAACTGTACGCTTTCTGCGCATATATATATATATATATATATATATATATATCCCTGCGGATAGGGGAGAAAGAATACTTCCCACGTATTCCCTACGTGTCGTAAAAGGCGACTAAAAAGGGAGGGAGCGGGGGACTGGAAATCCTCCCCTTCTGTTTTTACTCTTCCAAAAGAAGGAACAGAGAAGGGAGCCAAGTGAGGATTTTCCTTCTAAGGCTCAGTCCTCTGTTCTTAACGCTACCTCGCTAACCCGGGAAATGGCGAATATGTTTGATATATATATATATATATATATATATATATATATATATATATATATATATATATATATATATATATA
>JAYMFT010013663.1:0-16755 GCA_038088735.1 Panulirus argus | reverse complement strand
GACAGGAAGTAAGACCAGCAATCCTGACATGGAGAGTGTAGGATGGTTCCGGGCACCACTTTAACGCTCCTCAGTTACGACGATAGTACCATCCTGGGCGGCTGTAGTCAACAACCTACTACCAAGAGACATGGGTTATCGGACTCTACCAGAAGAAACGCGGGTATCGGATTCTACCAGAAGACACATGGGTTATCAGACTCTACCAGGAGACACATGGGTTATCGGACTATACCAGGAGACACACGGGTTATCGGACTCTACGAGACACACGGGCTATCGGACTTTACCAGGAGATAAGGGTTATCGGACTCTAACATGAGACACAAGGTTTATCGGACTCTACCAGGGCACACATAGGTTGTCGGACTCTATCAGGAGACACACGGGTTATCGGACTCTACCAAAAGACACACGGGTTATCAGATTCTACCCAGAGACACATGGGTTATAGGACTCTACCACAAGACACGGATTATCGGACTCTACCAGGAGACACATGGGTAATCGGACTCAGCGAAGAGACACAAGGGTTATCGGACTCTTTCAGTAGACACATGGGTTATCGGACTCTACCAGGAGACACATGGGTTATCGGACTCTACCAGGAGACACACGGGTTATGAGATTCTACCAGAAGACACACGAGTTATCGGACTCTACAAGGAGACACATGGGTTATACGACTCTACCAGAAGACACGGATTATCGGACCACCAGATGACACGGATTATCGGACCACCAGAAGACACATGGATTATCGGACTCTACCAGGAGGCACAAGGGTTATCGGACTCTACCGGGAGACACAAGGGTTATCGGAAGCTACGAGAAGACACATGGGTTATCGGATATTACGAGAAGACACACGGGTTATCGGACTCTACCAGGAAACACAAAGGTTATTGGACTCTACCAGGAGACACGTGGTTTATCGGACTCTACCAGGACACATGGGTTATCGGACTCTACCAGGATATACGGGTTATCAGATTCTACCGGGAGACACAAGGGTTATAGGACTCTACCAGGAGACACATGGGTTATCGGACTATATGAGACACACGGCTTATCGCATACTATACGAGACACACGGCTTATCGGATTCTATCAGAATACACACGGGTTATCGGACTCTACCAGGAGACACATGGGTTATAGGACTCTACCAAAAGACACAGATTATCGGACTCTACCAGGAGACACAAGGGTTATCGGACTCTACCAGAAGACAAGGGTTATCGAACTCTACCAGGAGACACATGAGTATCGGACTCTACCAAGAGACACATGGGTTATCGGACTCTACTAGGAGACACAAGGGTTATCGAACTCTACCAGGAGACACATGGGTATCGGACTCTACCAAGAGACACAAGGGTTATCTGACTCTACCAGAAGACACACGGGTTTATCGGACTCTACCAGAAGGCATCGGACTCTACTAGACACAAGGGTATCGGACTCTATCAGAAGACACGGGTATCGGACTCTACCAGAGGACACACGGTTTATCGGACTCTACCAAGAGACACACGCGTTATCGGACTCTACCAGGAAACACACGGGTTACCGGACGCTACCAGAAGGTACACGGGTATCGGACTCTACTAGACACACGGGTTATCGGACTCTACCAGAAGACACATGGGTTATCGGACTGTATTAGAAGACACATGGGTTATCGGACTCTACCAGGAGACACACGGGTTATTTGGCAAAATATCTGTAGATATGCATACATTATCACATTCATTTTTCCAAGCCATCAGTTTGGTTCACGATAATTATCATCACCCTCCCTGACAATCCAGCTGACGATGACTATCATCACCAGACTATCCAACTTGCCTGAAAACCCTGATGATGATATCTGTCATCACCAAACTCATCACCCTCCCTGAAAACCATATTGGTCAGTTTTAGCAGTAGTTTATATGGGAGTGGTCTACGGTAAAGAAATGAATACCGAGCATGTTGATTGCGTCGCGATGAACTAACGTTAAAATGTGGTATTCTGATGGCCAGGAGGAAAAACACTACTGCCTGTCGCTTTGCACTACAATAAGAGCAATTCGTCGACAGAGGAGCCAGGCCCCTAACCTTCAGAATACACTTCCTCAGTGAGAATTCTGGTCTGGAAGTGCAAGAAGTGGAGACACGCTGGTTAAAAGTAAAATACCTCTTTGGGAGGAGCCCAGGCTTAAAATAAGACCAATTAGCTCCCTGTAAAGAAGAGGAACGCTCCGGAGAGCGTCATGACTGATCATTCGTCATATGTAGAAGACACAGATGGCTCAAAGACAGGTGAATGTGTGGGTGCAAGTGTATGGTCGAGCGAATGTTCTCTTAGGTACAGGCTACCGAACCATACTTTTTTTGTGTGTGCAGAGTTGTTTGCTATTGATAAAGCCATACTCTATATAATTAATTCAATTCATATCACATCAGTTACTTTTTCCGATTCCTTATCAGCTCTTAAAGCAATAGGCTCTGGCTATACCGAGTCAAATGAAATTCAGGGCAACATCATTTATAAATCATATTCGTGTAAAAAAGATATCATCTTTATTTGGGTGCCTGGTCATTGCAACATTTACGGCAATGAACAGGCAGACCGGCTGGCTAAGTTGACCTCAGAACTCGAGGTCGTCGTTCCGATCCTCGGGAGCTGGGGTCCTGCCTTTCCTTGGGAAGAAATTAAATATTTCTTCTGTGGCAGAGTCAGTGGACCAGCCTGACCATCAACGATAAATTCAAGCCTGAAGTAGCAGACTGGAGGACCTCATATAGGAGGAACAGAAGTGAAGAAGTCGCTCTAGCCCGTCTACGACTCAATGCAACTTACAGCACGCACCTACAGGCATACATCACCAAAACCTTCCCACCTAGATGCCAGCTATGCCAAAGAATCCTCACAGTCGAACACCTCCTTCACTGCAGAAAATACAAACAAGAAAGGAAGAAATTGGCAGAATATTTCAAAAGCAAGAAAATAAATTTCACTATATACAATGTTCTTGGTGATAATAATATAATCAACAGGTTGATTGTCTTTCACCAGGAAACGGAAATAATGATGATATAAGGTGGTTCGCCCGCTCGACTCTGCCGGGACTGGCTTCGGGTGTGACTGCTTCTGCTTCGGCTTGGCTGTGTGGTGCGCGGAGCTATTTGCCCACTACTTTGCTGGCCTGGAGTCGGGATGGTATGGCTTGGGGCTGGCTCCGTTATGGTGTCGGGCTGGCGAATTGCCATTGCTTGGTATGGCTTGGGGCTGGTTCCGTTATGGTGTCGGGCTGGCGAATTGCCATTGCTTATATTTCATATATATAAATGTCATATGTATTTCGTGCCATGGTGAAGGTTATCTCTAATCTGCCCATCTCTTCGCAGTCCTTCTTGCACTGCACCAGTGAGTGAATGATGTGCCAACTGGGTGGTGTTTGCCGCAACGTTGACACAACACCCACTTCCCAACTTTTTATTCCAATATTATTATGTCATTATGTATATTTATATATACATATTTTTTTTCCTTTAGGTTAGATAGGATATATATAGGGACTCTATAAGAGTCAAAAATAAAACAGGGTTGCAGGCCTAATGACCTTACTCATAGGTCGCTGGCCGTTAAACCCAACAAAGCGAAAGCATGTTGAAGTTCGACTGTCACAGGATCTTTGTTTCACCATGAAGATGATGTGCATCTGCAGCTGCCAGGAACTGTTCTGAGGGCACTTTTTGTGCAGTTTGCAGCTGTTATATTTTGTTCTGTGAGGGTCATAAACCAAGCGGGTGAGAAAGTTTAAAGTGGAGCACATGAATTGTTTGTTAAGGATGTCGGAAGATTTTTTTTTTTCTAAATACAATGCAAATTATAGTTCGAGGGAATTTACTTTGTTTTGCTTTTGTGCAGAGGCTACTGATGTGGAGAATGAATACCATGGGTGTGTCGAAGTGACGCCTAGAATGGTTGGTGCTTTGTTCAGTGGGAGTGACTGTCCATTCAATGTAATGGTAAGTACGAGATGGATTCATGTCTGTCTGGGATTAAAGAGTCATTGAACTTGTCTTTGAAGATGCAGACATTCTGTTCTTGGTGATCCAACTGTGTAATGAAGAGCTGCATGCCTGAAGTTGCTAATGTTGTGCCAGGATGCTGTGATGCAATTGCCAGGTCGTCTGCTTATGAAAAGACATTCATGCTTAGGTTTTTGTGAGGTAATGGGAGGTTTTATAGGAAATGACTGAAAGTAATTGGAGAAAGAACTGCTCCTTGGGGATCTCCATTGTAGAGTTAAGTCTTTTACAGGTGAAGCCATTGTGAGTGATCCTGGCATGGTGACTGGCTATGAAATTGGCCAGTCCAATCAATTTCTGTCATTGTTGTGGATGGTGGTGTCAAGTATATTTTGGGAAAGGATGTGTCAAGGGACAGTGTCAAATGCTTTCTATTGTCACTAGTAATGTGCGGGAGAGGGTTTATGATTGGTCGAATCCATCTAGGATATGTTTTGTGAGGTCATGCATGGAAGGGTGACAGTGTTAGGTGTGAAGCCATGTTGTGAGAGTTAGATACTTTGTTTGATTTTGTTGTGAATCAGTTTTTAACAGATTTTGGATACTTGAAGATTAAAGAAATATATGGTAGTAGGGGAAGGGGAAGATGAATGGTTTGGGGGGTTCCGCGATTGGTATTATGTTGGTAATTATCCGGATGTTTGGCATTTTATTATGCAGCCAAAAGTAGTTGAAAATAGCTGCACGTACTTGGATTGAAAATGAGATACAGCATTCTACGTGAAAGTTCGATATGTTGTCCTGGACTGGAGCAGGACAGTTCTTTAATGCTTTACTTGCAATGATTGTGCAAGTGAGAGTGAAGGGTGGGAGTTTAGCCATTTCTCAGTGGATTTTGTTAAGGTTTTTCATAACTTTTCTGTTTTGGGGTGTGGCTGGTCTGTGGCTGACTTGAGTAGTGTTTCATGAGTATGGTTGTCTGCTGTTTCAGAGAAGAGATTTCATTAGTACACGTCAGGAGTGATAAGTGAGTTGGGGGCTGGGCTGTTGGAGTTAAGGTGGATTTTCTTTAATGTGCACCAGAGTTGGTTGCTGTTGGTCAAGTGCTTCAGTGTGTTGAGGAAAGAATGCCAGTTTTCAGTTTGTCTGTCAGTAATGAAGTTAGTAATGGCACTGTTTACAGTCTAGATTTGTTTTCTGATTTCTACTAGTTTCTTTGCTTTATGATGTGTGTGATGTGGGAAACTATTTAGGTTGTATTTCTTTCTGTGCCACAATGGTATATGCTTTTTACTAGCTCAGTTAGAGGTGCTGATGAAGTGTGAAACTACATGATATAGGTATGAGAAATAATATATAAGTTTTGGAATTTTGTTTCTATGTACTAAGTGAAGGTTGGCCAGCCTGCTTTTTTGGACTTTATGCAAGTTTTTGAGTGGTTTTGTTGACTGGGTGGGTTAAATACAGTATTACCAGGAGAGACAAGTGGTGTGAGGATAGTTCATGTAGCTTGCTCCAGTTGGTCCTTAACTATAGTGCTAGTCATCAGAATGTGATGTCTGGTGAGGTCGGCTGCTGGGGTTGGTAGGATGGGAGACTGAGGTTGTAGTTGGTTTATGAGTATTCACCTCGAGGATCATGGGTGCAGTTGTTCAGTCAAGTGGAATGGTGGGCATTGAAATTACCAGAAATAGGTATCAGCTATGCTTGTTAGATTCTGCAGTTTGGGAGTACATGTGTAGAAAAAATGTGGACCAGGGTAAGTGATGTAAATTTTCATTATGCTGTAGACAGTACTATGCACTCTTACTTTTATGGACTGTATGACTAGGTTGTTGTCCTTTTTTGAGCTGTTTGGTAGTGTCACTGGTGTTGGAGAAAGGTATGGTTTGGTGGACTGGTGTCACTGGTTTTGGAGAAAGGTATGGTTTGGAGGACTGGTGTTAGTGGGGTTGGAGGAAGGTATGGTTTGGTGGACTGGTGTCAGTGGTGTTGGAGAAAGGTATGGTTTGGTGGACTGGTGTCATTGGTGTTGGAGAATGGTATGATATGGTGGACAAGTGTTATGTGTCCTCTTCCTTGTCCCTGTTGTAATTCAATTCTTATAAAAGTGTCACTTGAAATGTAGGAGGCTAGATGTGGGTGCGAGTCTGATGTCTTGCATGAGGGCTATGTGGGTGTTGTGTTCTTAAAGCTGGTTGAATATTTGTGTGACTTTGTTCATGATGCAAGTGGTACTCAAGTGCAATATCTTTAGTTTGTGGCTGTGGTTCTATGGAGAGGAATGGTTTTTAATTTGTGGCTGGGGTTCTCTCTCTCTCTCTCTCTCTCTCTCTCTCTCTCTCTTTTTCCCAAGGGGAAAAATTGTGGCTGGGGTTCTACTGAGAGGAATATTAATTTTCTTTAGTTTGAGGCTGAAGTTCTATGGAGAGGAATTTTTTTTTCTTTTTTTTTTCCAGTTTGTGGTGTGGGTTCTAAAAGAAAAGGATTTTTTTGCTGGGGTTGTATTTTTTTTTTTCTGGGGTTCTAAGGAGAGGATTTTTTTTAGTTTGTGGCTGGGGTTCTATGAATTTTTTTTAGTTTGTGGCCAGGTTCTACCAAGTTTTTTTTTTGTGTGTGTGTGTGTGGCTGGGGACCTATGGAAAGGAATGTTTCTTTTAGCTTGTGGCTAGGGTTCTATAGAGGAATGTTTCTTAGTTTATGGCTGGGGTTGTATGGAGAGAAATGATGGCATTCTGTTCACAAACATATGCCTGTCCTTGTCACACATAAGACTTGACATCACTTAACTCACACAACTCATTCTTCCAATCTCTAGATTTTTCTGTGGTGAGAAACATATGCTAGCCCTGCCTTTTGGCAAAATGATAAGAGCAATAAGTAGAAACAGTTGGTGGAAACATTAGACAGGAGCATTTGGTAGTCGGTAAGAACATTAGCTGAGAGCATTAGGTAGAAGTAATAAGTTGGAACATTAGGTAGACACATTAGGTAATAGTAGTTGGTGTGAAAATTAGGTTGGAGAATCTGAACACATTATGCTACAAAAGCCCTCTGCTAGTGGCCTGTTAAGGGTGAGGCACTAAGGACTAAGAAGCAGCCACTCCCTTGAGGAAGTTCCCGAAGGGAACAGGCATCAGAGATATAGACAGATAGATAGTTACACATGTTAAAAATCAAAATAACCAAATGAGTACTAGCTAACCTCCTTAGCAATCAAGGTCTGGCTTAATGTTCAATATTCTTTGACAAAAATAAAATCATATTTATGGTTAAGCATTGTGCAAATACCAGTGTCAACAAACAGATGACAGACCAAGTGGCCATGCAATCCCTAGAAGCACACCAATGTTGGTAAATTTCTACTATACTATATATTTTAGCTACTAGATGAGGTTTTCATAGGTTCTCTTTAATATACAAGGTTTTCAAGGGTTCTGCTTACTTCTACAGGTGTTTACCTATTTCAACATTAATCAACCCCAAATTTTCCGAGGTATACTTAAATATCACTACTATCACCTTATTTAACATTTCAGTCCTTAGCTTGGTGTATATTTGTGTTCCCCAGCCAAAGGATTTCCAAAAAATAGAAAAATATATAAAAATAAACCTTAAAAATCAACTTAATGTTAAAAGAGATAAAACATCATTAAAGAAAAACCAAAACCTTCTCAGCAGCTGTAACCCCTTTAAATTTCCTTGGCAGTGTGATAGATTATTTGCATGTTGTGAACCTACTTCTACCCTGTAATGTCATCACAGGGCCCAAACAAATCCTCAAGATCATAATAATCCTGTATATTACAATTTTCCATCAAAATTCCACTTTATTTCTTCCAAAGTTGCTGCCACAAACATGCCCAAATAAGAGTCTGTGCACCATGGTGTTTGTACGGTAACTGACAGCTGTGAAATTTCTGATGGTGCATTATTACTGCTGGTGACATATGTTGTCAATATTTAGCTTACGGCTGCTCCAGGAGATTTCAAATTAGATAGAAACATCAGCATATCTCATATACATGTAAGACTCTGATCCCAAGTGTACCATATAAGACTAAAAAGGTTAAAATCATTCAATAAAATAAAGCTCTAGCTCCAAATCATATTCTGCAATTGTTATTGTATTCTCTATACACTACACTAGCATTGCAGAACAGAATAACTCGACATCCAGAGCAAACAGCAAAGCAGAGCTAAACTAAACTTTTTCCATTACATATCCAATAATTTCTCCAATAACCGATTCATATGTTCTAGTTGAAAGATTTTGCCATTGGATTCCTTACATTCTGTAGAGCTAATAATACTTTTTATACTACACCATAGTCCCCACAGAATGGGATCAGCTTTGAAGTCAAGAAAAGCTGTGGGGTACAGAGTAAAAGGAATTGATTGGTACCACTTCTATTAAGATCCAATCAATAGAACATGAACAGGAGGGATTCCTGTAGTGTCCCACAACTGTGCTCATGCTTCATAAATGGTTTTAAAGATAAACAATACCAAACATCCACTTGGCATTTTCTTCAGATTCTATAGAGTTCTACTCAGTAAATTGATTACAAACTAAATAAAGCTCTATTGAATCTCAAAAATACACCAAATGCATGTTTTCAGCTGGCAATCCATCCTACAGGCAGCACAGTGTATTGTACAACAGACTAAAATAAACCATATAGCTTACAATACTGTCAGTAGAGTGCAAATGTGGGCACTTGGTGGTCTTATAAATTATGTGATGGCAAAAAAAGGAAAGTAACAGGTCACAGTCTGCAAATAAACAAAGTTCAAACATAATGTAATTACAGCCATCACACTGTTCCATCTTGAAGCATCACAGAATCACAGACATTTCATACTGATTTAACTACAAAAAATAAATAAATAATTAATAATCATCAATAACAGTTGTCTCCTCTCTTTTGCTTAGAAACAAAATCTAAATCCCACCAAAAGTTACAAGCCTTTAAAATAAATTTAGTACGGTGAGTATCATCTCCCAGTGGTTCAGGGTGAGAGTCGAGTATGGTGAGCATCATCTCCCAGTTGTTCTGGGTTGGAGTCATGTAGGGTGAGTATCATCCCCAATGGTTCTGAGAGAAATTCATGTAGGGTGAGTATCATCCCCCAATGGTTTAGAAACCATACAGCATGAATTGTTTTAGATACTTGAGAGTGGATTTGGCAGCAAATGGAATTATAGCAGAAGTGTCTTATGGTGGGTAGGTGGTGAAGGTTCTGGGAGCAATAACAAATGTGTGGTGAGTTCATTATTTGGGAGGGCAAAAATGAGCATGTTTGAAGGTATGGTAGTCCCAATGATTTGTATGGATGTGTGGCATGAACTGTAAATGAGGATGTCTGGAGGAGGGAGGATGTGTTGGTAATGAAATGTTTGTGAACACTACATGGCATAAAGTAGTGTATTTGAAAAAGTAATAAAAGGGTAAGATAGAAGTGTGATAATAAGAGCAAGGTTGAGAAATGAAATGGTTTGGACACTGGAAGAGAATGAGTGAGAAGAGGCTACCATACAGTATATATGTCAGAAATGGAGGGAACAAGAACAGGGAGACCAAACTGGTGATGGCAGAATGTAGTGAAAAAGATTTTGAGTGATTGAGGTCTGAGCATGCCATGAAAAAGGGTGAAAGGCATGATGGGATAAAATGAACTGGAATGATGTAGTATACTGGGGGCAGCATGCTATCAATGGACTAAACCATGGCATATGAAGAAGCCAGTAGAAACTACAGAAAAGTCTGTGGGAACTGGTTGTAGATAGGGGGCAGTGATTTCAGTGACTTTACTGAGAGATAGAGAATGGACGTAGATGAAAGTGGCCTTTCTTCGTCTGTTCCAGGGCTACCTTTCTACAGCAGGAAACAACAAACAAGCATGAACAATATTTAAAGTAGGACAGTTAGAAAGGTACTAATACAAATTTATAGATGTAACTCCTTTTACATTCACTTTATTTTCCTCTCATACCTCATGATGCATGGTGCCCTCCACTGGATATAAAAACAAAGGGGTGTGTCCTTCAATATGGGGGAAATCAGCTAATATTAGACCACACATTTCATGTTTAGCATGCCAAACTGGAAGTTTTGACGTTGTAATATACTTCACCATAACATACTTTATCATTTAACCTTTCATCTCCTTCACAAACTTCCTCACTTATGGGTTAACTATTATCGAAAGATAAATATTTTTGCTACTTAAAATCCTACTCTCATGTCTTTCTTATGTAAAACATCGAATCCATATAAAAGAATGAAGATTTTGAACACACTACATATGCTTTTTAACATGATAAATTAGCATTTATCACAACCATGCTCCCCTAATCTTAATTCATTCTCTATAATGTCCAGCCATTCCACATGAAATTCTGTTTGATTTCAAATTTATTGTTTTAGTGAGACCAAAGTCAAACTCTTGGTATCCATTAGTGTAAGAGTAAGTGAAGGCACTATTTCATGATTATTTTAGTAGACAATTTCCTTCTGTACACATTTCTTGAGAAGTCACCTTACGAGTCCAATAAAAATGTTTACTGTAAAGCTATGGGAGGTGAGGTTCAACAGGCTCAACTGTGCCAGCCCTCTACATACAACCCCGTTACAAACGCCAACAAAAGTGTGGGGACCGAGGATTACAGGAAGGAAGAGGCCTCTCCGGATATCAGCCTTTACCATTGACTACGGTCTCAACAAGAAACTTTGCCGAGGACCTGGCCAGGTCATGTCTTGTCCTCAACCTTAAGTTTGCACATAGTTGCGTAGCCGTGTCGAGGGGAGGTGAACAAAGTTTACTCGGCAAAATGTTCGGTAAAGTTCATTCTGTTACAAAGTTCTAATTGTGAAACTTTTATACTTACCGTAAAACTTCACCTTTGTACAAAGATGATGAAGCCTGGTACACTTGTAACCTGGATGACTTGCTTGTGATTCTCCTGATACGCGTTTCACAAACAATAATCACTCACGACAAAGTATGTATAAAAGAAAATCCGTAATTACTATCGTGTAGCAGTTCTTGTTATAGTTGTGTATTTCTTGTATCTGTACTGACCATGATCAGAAATGATATAATGCGATCCTAGTCGACACGAAACTCATGATAAGACCAAGTGAGACGCCTTCACTATTGGAGGCGTCAGCTGTAGCTCTTAAGAAGCGGCCCTGCCCAGCCTGGCCCCCAACACAACCTGGACTTCCTCACACAAATGTAACATTCATGTTCCCTACTGTCCTTATTTATCAATAAAATAATGGGAAGAGAACAAACATTTTTAGGTCCACGCTTTCTAACAATTATCAATTTTCTTATTTCATTAATTTTTCTATATTTTGGATACAAACGCGATAATAATAACTACAGCTGTAACGAGACGGAGGGGTGTGTGACTGTGTCTACAGCAGTCTAGTCCGGGCTCGAATTGAGGGAAGATTGTATACTCTTGATAATTAAAATTCAAATCATCAGAACCCTTCTTGTCTAAATAAGAGAATGGCTAATAATTTCCCTGCAAAATTTCCCCTCAAACGTTATGAATATAGTGTTATACACTTATATAATTATTTTTTCACAATTTTCACAGATGGACACTATTACCCTCGTGCCTGTAACTCGCGCTAATTATCATCCACCTGGTTACAATTTTACTGTTCGAGAACTGAGTGCTGCCACATTCCCTTCGTTACTACTGCTGTAGTCGTGCAGGGAGTGGTGCTGCAACATTCCTTACGTTATTACAGCTGTAGTCATACAGGGAGTGGTGTAGCCACATTCCCTACCTTACTACAGCTGTAGTCACGCAGGGAGTTAGTGTAGCCACATTCTCTACGTGACTACTGCTGTAGTCATGCGGGGAGTGGTGCAGCCACATTCCCTACATTACTATTGTTGTAGTCATGCAGGGAGTGGTGCAGCCATATTCCCTACTTACTACAGCTGTACTCATACAGGGAGTGGGGTAGCCACATTCCCTACCTTACTACAGCTGTAGTCATACAGGGAGTGGTGTAGCCACATTCTCTACCTTGCTATAACTGTAGTCATGCAGGGTGTGGTGGTCACATTCCCTACCTTACTACAACTGTAGTCATTCAGGGAGGTGTGTAGACACTCCCTACCTTACTGCAGCAGCAGTCATTCAGAGTGTGGTGTAGCCACATTTCCTACCTTACAACAACTGTAGTCATACAAGGAGTGGATGTAGCCACACTCCTTGCATCACCCTTTTTAATTATAAATTTTACATACATGACTCACATGATACAGATTTACCTGATTAAGCAGTACGAGGAAAAAGTTCTCCATTTATAGAACCCCATTTCCTGAACTTTCTTTACCAGATGAAAAAAGGTCACATTTGCTCACCCTCAAAGTCTCCAGCTGTCATGTGTAATGCACCAAAACCACAGCTCTCTGTCCACATCCAGGCCCTACACACCTTTCCATGGTTTACCCTAGATGTTTCACATGCCCTGGTTCAGTCCATTTACAGCACATCAACCCCAGTGTACCACATCATTCCAATTCACTCTTATTCTATGCACACCTTTCACCATTTTGCATGATCAGGCCCCGATTGCTCAATATCTTTTTCACTCCATCCTTCCACCTCCAATTTGATCTCCCAATTCTCCTTGTTCAATCTACCTCTAACAGATATCCTCTTTGTCAACCTATTCATTCTCTCCATATGTCCAAACCATTTCAACACAACCTCTTCTGCTCTCTCAACCACTCTTTCTATTACTACACATATGTCTTACCCTTACATTACTTACTCAGTCAAACCACCTCACACCACGTATTGTCCTCAAACGTTTCATTCCAACACATCCGCCCTCCTCCATACAACACTATCTATACCCCATGTCTCACAACCATATAATATTGTTGGAACAACCATTCCTTCAAACATACCCATTTTTGCTCTCCGAGATAATGCTCTCTTTCCATAAATTTTTCAGTGCTCCTAGAACTTTCGCTCCCTCCCCATCCCTATGGCTCATTTCCACTTCTAAGGTTCCATTCGCTGCCAAGTCCACTCCCAGATATCCAAAACATTCAAACTTACATCCCACCTAACTTGTCCCTCAACCCTGTTGAACTTTATAACCTTGCTCTTATTCACATTTACTCTCCTTTCTCCTTTCACACTTTTTTCCAAACTCAGTCACCTACTTCTCCAGTTTCTCACTCAAATCAGTCACCTGTGCTGTATCATCGGCAAACAACAACTGACTCACTTCCCAGACCCTCTCATCCCCAACAGAATGCGCACTCACACCTCTCTCCAAAACTCTTGCATTTACCTCCTTAACCACCCCATCCATAAACAAATTAAACAAACATGGAAACATCACAAACTCCTGCCAGAGACTGACCTTTGCTAGGAACCAACCATTCTCCTCTCTTCCTACACATACCCTTGATAAAAATTTCTCACTGCTTCTAGCAGCTTAACTCCCACACCATATATTCTTAAGACCCACAAAGCATCTCTGTCAACCCTATCATATGCCTTCTCCAGATCCATAAAAGCTACATACAGATCCATCTGTTTTTCTAAATATTTCTCACATACATTCTTCAAAGTATACACCTGATCTGCACATCTGCCACTTCTAAAATCACTGTGCTCCTCCCCAATCTGATGCTCTGAATATGCCTTCACCCTTTCAATCAATACCCTCCCATACAGTTTCCCAGGAATACTCAACAAACTTTACCTCTGTAGTTTGAACACTCACCTTTATCCTCTTTGCCTTTGTACAGTGGCACTATACATGCATTCTGCCAATTCTCAGGTACTTCACCATGATCCATACATACATTGAATATTCTTACCAACCAATCAACAAAACAGTCACCTCCTTTCTTAATAAATTCAACTGCAATACCATCCAATCCCACCACCTTGCCAGATTTCATCTTCTGCAAAGCTTTCACCACCTCTTCTCTCTTCACCAAACCACTCTCCCTGGCTCTCTCACTTCGCACACCACCCCGATCAAAACACCCTACATCTGCCACTATGTCATCAAACACATTGAACAGTCCTTCAAAACACTCACTCCATCACTAACTGTTATCACTTCCGCTCTTGCCCCCTTCACCGATGTTCCCATTTGTTCTCTTGTCTTACACATGTTATTTACCTCCTTCCAAAACATCTTTTTATACTCCCTTAAGTTTAATGATTCTTTCTCACCCCAGCTCTCATTTGCCCTCTATATCAACCCTTGCACCTTCCTCTTGACCTCCTGCCACTTTCTGTTATACATCTCCCAGTCATCTGCACACCCTCCTTGTATCATCCAAATGCCTCTCTTTTCTCTTTCACAAACAACTTTACTTCTTCATCCCACCACTCTCTACCCTTCCTAATCTGCCTACCTCCCATGTTTCTCATGCCACATGCATCTCTTGCACATGCCCTCACTGCTTCGCTAAATACATCCCACTCCCCTCACTTCATTTGCTCTCACCTTTTACCATTCTACACTTAATCTCTCCTGGTATTTCTTCACACAAGTCTCCTTTCCAAGCTCACATACTTTCACCAATCTCTTCTGTCCGACAGTCTCTCTTCTTTTTTGAAAACCTCTACAATTCTTCAACTTTGCCTCCACAAGATAGTGATCAGACATCCCACCAGCTGCCCCTCTCAGCACATGTAAATCCAAAAGTCTCTCTTTTACACACCTATCAACTAGTATGTAATCTAATAATGCCCTTTGACCATCTATCCTTCTCACATATGTATACTTGTGTATATCTCTCTTTTTAAACCAGGTATTCCCGATCACCAGTCTTTTTCAGCACACAAATTCACAAGCTCTTCACGATATCCATTCACAGCACTGAATACCCCATGTGCATCAATTATACCCTCAACTGCCACATTACTTACCTTCGCATCTAAATCATCCATCACTAATACCCGGTCTCATGCACCAAAACTGGTGACCCACTCACTCAACTGCTTCCAAAACACTTGCCCCTCGAGATCTTTCTTCTCATGACCAGGTGCATAAGCACCAATAATCATCCATCTCTCACCATCCACTTCCAGTTTTACCCACATTAATCTGGAATTTACTTCCTTGCACTCTATTACACACTCCCAAAACTCCTGCTTCAGGAATAGTGCTACTCCTTCCTTAGCTCTTGTCCTCTCACCAACCCCTGACTTCACTCCCAAGACGTTTCCAAACCATTCTTCCCCTTTACCCTTGAGCTTTGTTTCCTCAGGGCCAGAACATCCAGGTTTCTTTCCTCAAACATACTACCTATCTCTCCTTTCTTCTCATCTTGGTAACATTAACATACATTCAGACTCCCCAATCTGAGCCTTCGAGGAGGATGAGCATTCCCCCTTTGACCCCTTTTCTGTTTCCTCATTTAGAAATTGAAATACAAGAAGGAGAGGGTTTCCAGCCACCCGCTCCCGGCCCCTTTAGTCGCCTTCTACGACAAGCGGGAAATGCGTGGGAAATTTTCTTTCTCCCTTATTGTTATTATTATCATTATTATTATCATTTATTATCAATATTATTATTATTATTATCATTTATTATCAATATTATTATTATTATTATTATTATTATTATTATTATTATTATTATTATTGATAATATTATAACTGATATTATTATTATTATTATTATTTTGCGCCAGGAATGAGTAACGATTGCTGAAAACATTTTTTTCATTTCTAATTTGTTCAAAGTATTGGCTTTGAGACAATTGCAAGATTTTTTATGATTTTTGTTCCAGATAATGGGGAAAATACTGTTACTATAAATGATGCGGCAGATTCTCTATAACAAGTAAATATATAGATGTTGTCCCACATCGCTTTGTTGTTCCATATCCCGCTGTCCAGTAATATGAAGTGGAACTTCAGTTCGTAAAAATCTCATAAGCATTTATAAATTCCCACATACCAGTTCATGGCGACAAGTGAGGTACGTGTAGAATTTCCCCCGGATGACAGACACGCGGTCAGAGGAATGTGGCCTTGTGCCAGGTCACGCTGGATGTTGTTCCCACGCCAGATACAAAACACACTCTTAGCACATCATGGTCTGTGTCTCCATTTGCGATGAACGTGGGTTAGAGTGCGCCTGAGGTGACAGATGATTTGCACATTCTTTTTATCACAGTAAAAGTTGGCCCGGGTCATAGTCAGGGACTCTCAACAAATCAGAATTCGCTTCATACTTATATTTATATCTATACGCTTATTTTTTTTTCTACCTTAATCAAGGCCACCTTATATATATATATATATATATATATATATATATATATATATATATATATTATATTTGATCGCTGTTTCCCGCGTTTGCGAGGTAGCGCCAGGAAACAGACGAAGGAAGATCCATTCACTCATATACACACATATATACATGCTTACACATATATGCACAATACATAAATATACATACCAACATATACGTATATACATACCTATACATACACATGTATATACACATATGCACATATACATATGCTTGCTCGCCTCCATCCATTCCTGACGCCACCCCGCCCCACAGGAAATAGCATCGCCACCTCCTGCGTCTAAGAGGTAGCGCCAGGAAACATGAAAAGGCCACATTCGCTCACACTCAGTCTCTAGCTGTCATGTGTAATGCACCGAAACTACAGCTCCGTATCTATATCCAAGCCCCACAG
>JAYMFT010013652.1:0-16755 GCA_038088735.1 Panulirus argus | reverse complement strand
TATATATATATATATATATATATATATATATATATATATCCTTTCATATCCTTATATATTAAGCTTTTCAGATGATTTCATGAGGGCTGAATTTACCTCCTGAAGGCGTGGTATGACCCTGACATGACCTCTGATTGCTCTAGGAAAAAGGTTAATTACTTATATATCCACCAGACGGCACTGGCCATCATCATCGATGTCTTTGGGAAAACATGTTTAAATATTACTGTTCTCGGTTGAATATTATTGACTGATGTGGTAATAATCTTCTGTGCCTCCGTCAGCGTCTCCTTCGTGGACCTCCTCCCCCTCCCGGAGTCGGGGTCGTGGCAGTCGTCGCTGCTACGGGCGGCCGGGCGAGGGCGGAGTGGGTGGAACTGCGGCGCCACCTACGCGTGTGAGGCGCGGGAGTGGGCGGCCCTCACCGCCCACAAACCCACCCGCACACTAAACCGTTTATACCAAATCGCTGAATAAATATAACGAGTCCACTCGAGAGTTTGAAGTTTCCGATCCTTAAAGAATGAATATCGCTGCTCAGTTCTCTCAACAAGTCATCCATATTTAGTATTCTTGCTTCTCTTCCATTCGGCTGCTCTCTCTCTCTCTCTCTCTCTCCCCCCCCCCCCCCAGCAGGAGCTGGCTAGCACCCAGCCTGACACAAGTAACGGCACCCCACACACACATTCCCTTCTCCCGTCATGTCACGGTCACCTGCGCCTGCTGGTGGTTCACCTACTACGCCCCCTTCGGAGTGACCCCCGCCTAGCGCATCTATCTGCACCCGAGCAGCGACACAGGGCAACGGGACGCGAACGAACCACAAAGAGCGTTTCGAAGCGGGCCAGGCGTGAACGAACCAATCGGAGCGTTACGAAGCGAGAGAGGAGTCGCATCTCCCGTGAGGCGAGGCCGTGGTAGCAGCTGGCACCCTTCACCTACACTATAGGTCTTCTGGTTGCACCTCACACCCCAGCGGCTGAGGTCACGACTAAATTATAACTGTTCCTGAGGAGATCTGGGGCCTGACTCGAGCCGATTCAACGCCGGGTCGAACTGGGAGCACGGAGGGGCTCTTCTCGTCGCAGACCAGAGCCCGGGAGTGTTACGCGGGAGGACTCAAGTCTCACAAACACTCATGAGACGTAGAGTGTTCTTTGTCTTCCTGTCTGTCTGTGCAGTTTGTTCCAGTCAGCTCGTGCGTCCGCGGACCACCGCTCGGGGATGGTTCGGAACGCCATCGAACGGACTCCGTCCCGGCCGGCCCCTAGGGCAGCAGCAGGAGCTGCTGGGGGCTTGGCGGACGCCAGGCTTCCTCCACAAGCCAAGGGCGCGCACACATCCCAGCAGCGTGGGGCGTCCTTTCCATCCTCGTCCGCCACCCGCACGGCTCCTCCCCTCTGCTCTGAGACCCGACGTCGGGGTCCCTGGTTCACGCTCCCAGCCCAGGGACTCCGCCGGGACCCCCGCCACAGCGCCCTTGCCCCACGAGGTGCTGGAGGTACTACCGGGCGCCATCTCCAGGGTGATGGATGCCTACCACGGCCGACCACGGAAGACCACGACCACGGAGCCGCCGGTCATATGGTTCCCCAACCAGCAGGAGGATTGTGAGCAGGTGAGAAGGGCCTGGTTCAGCAGGGAAGGGGAGGGAAGGTGGTCAGGAGAGGGTGTCAGCAGGGACGGTGGGGAGATTTGCTTGGGGGAGGAGTGTCAGCAGAGGGTGCCGTCAGCACGACGGTACGACACTTGAGCTCGAAAATGCGACCCATGGTTGTCATTGCCAGGCCTCTGACTTAACCCTTCCGGGCCAGGGCCAAAGCAAGACCACTATACCGAGTCTATTTCTATATTTTTCTTACGAAAAATTTGTGGAGTGTTACCTCACTGACATTGGCTGACGCCCATCTGACCTGTGTGTGTGTGCCGGGCAGGACCCTGGTGGTGGTGGCGGTGGCTTCAGCGCCTTCAGCCTCCTGGCGTTGCTGATGTCAACGACCAACCTGGTGGGCATCCTCGCCTCCAACGCAAACAACAACCTGAACGACAACAACAACGACAACAACCTGAACAACAACAACGCGCAGGTAAGGGGTGCGTTCAGACGTGTGTGTGTGTGTGTGTGTGTCCTGCAGGGCGCGTTCAGACGCGTGATCCTACGACACCTCAAGACACAACTACGTCATTTTCTTAACAACCAAACAACCACGTCACTGTGGCCTCTCTCTCTCTCTTCCCCCCCTAGGCTGCCAACGAGAACAACGCCAACAACAACGGGAACCTGTTCACCATGATAAACACTGGCGTGGGTAAGCGCAGGAGGAGGAGGAGGAGGGGCGTATACGCGGGCGGAGGCGCGCCCAATGGAACGTCGGGCGGGGATTCGGAGGAGGCGTGCTGGGCGGAAGAGCCGGAGCTGGTGACGGGTATGTTGCTCATCCAGCGTCAGTGTTGATGTTTACTTTCCTTTAGAATTCAAGAGCTGTCCACCGACGTCGCTTATCCCTTGAGCACGACGATACGATCCTTGAACACGACGTTACGATCCTTGAACACGACGTTACGATCCTTGAACACGACGCTACGACCTTCGAGCACGGGGTTATAGCCGTTCGCCATGACTGGCCTGAATTTGAAATCTCGTTCCTACGGATCAAGTCAAAAGGTCAGACAAATCATACCCATGGGTCGTCCCGTCGTGTTCAAGGGTCGTACCTTCGTGCTCAATGGGTTAAAATAGAGCGTGCTCCCTCTGGGTAAAATAGAGCGTCCTTCCTCTATACCGAGTATTCGACAGCATATCTTGTAAAAACAAAACCAGAAATATAATCTAATCACCAGTTACATATTGAATACCCAAGGTAATCATTAACGTAATCATCTAGACCCGTAATCAGTACAGGCAACAAGAATCATGAAAGTATTTTGTAATTAATGACACCGAACCCTGGGCACTTACTTGCACCTCTGAGGATCTTTTCCTCTCCGCCAGCGGAGGAAGTGGCGTCGGTGGTGTCGCTGGAGTTCCTGAGGGCGTACCTACAGGCGGGGCTGACGACGGAGGGCGCCTGTATCCTTAAGTGCACCTGCAGGGCCAACGCCGCAGCCGCCCAGTGGGGGGACCTGGCTCACGCCCTAGCCCAGGCCCTAAGGTCAGTTCTCTCCCTCCATCACGACCCTGATGGAGGGAAAGAAAAATAAGCATCAGTAAGCGAGTCACTTCCTAGTACAACTGATGGAAAAACCGTGGAAAAATCTAAAAAAAAAAAAAAAAAAAATCTTTCGCTTCAGCCATAGACCATAGTCTTACTTGACCCAGTCGAAGTTAAGTTAGGGTTTGTTTACACTTGCTGTAAATAGCGCCTGACATACTGCTATAGACATGCTTGGGGAACATGTCACAAGCATGCCAGCAGCATGTCACAGGCAGGACTTGGAGCGATGTTTCAGGCATTGTTTTTGGGGTAAAGGCACCATCAACAAGTCGGAAACAGAGGTGAGGTTATGAAGTGGTCCACTCTTGTCCGAGAGAGAGACAGTAGCCAGTACACTTTGCCAAGATTACTCACGTGTTTATTGCCATTATTAATGTCAAACAAAACATGGAAGGTAACGGTAAAGACTTAAATACAATTAACAGTTACTAATTATTACCGAAATCCAATTAGCTGTTACTAATACCTGACTCACCTCGGCAGTGTCGCTCTTGTGGAGTGGGTGTCCCAAGCCGTCCCGGGGGTGTCCAAGGCGGCCCTGCGTGACGCAGCAGAGGAGGGCCGCACCTCCGGCAGTAGAGGGTCTTGCCACCGCCGCTACCACTGCCCCGCTGGTGTCTGGGCCACGCTCGAGGACGACCAGGCCGTCATGAGCACCTTCATGAGGCTGGCTGGACGGAGGGACGTGGCCAGTGCCGGAACACGACATCTGTCAACCACAAAAATGAGAAATTTCACCTGATTGCCATTTAGCAATTGATATTCAAGTATCCCTTACCATGAGCAACATCGTCAATGGCCGACGCTTGATTAATAAAGACTTCACGAAATATCTATAATATTAGACTGCGTTCAGCAATGAAATTAAAACTAAAAAAATAGCTAATAATAGTGTGGGAACTATACTAAGCAATTATGAAAATAAAAACAGCCTGTGTGTGTGTGTGTGTGTGTGTCGAAGCCTCACGCTAAGTGGTATAGCCACTTATCAAGTAACACTTGGCTTCAAACACCCAGTTGTAAAGCCCCAGGTCATACGGCCCTGGTTCCCAAATCCCTGCTGGGACGTGACAACCAATGCTCACCTAATTTCTGACGTGTGTTGCCAATCCGTCTTGTTGTCAATGGCCTCCTCTTCACCTGCTCTGACTCCACAATACTCACTTAGCTTCTGTCTTGTAGTGTTCTTTAGCATCTGTCATTCTAGAGAGGTAGTCTGGTACCGTCACATGTCGTTGGAGTAGGCTTTTTGATTCCCATTTTATCTTTACTTAGGAAAAAGTAACTCTGTTTCAAAGTTAAGGACAAATACCAACACCGACACGGATCAGCTGAAGGAGGCGGTCAGCTGTTAGCCCTACTCCCTGTACAACAACAATGGAGGGTTACCAAATGCTTCTTGCAATTTTACTATTTGCTAGCATTTTACTCCAAAATGGTTTCGTTTCTTTATAATGTATGTAATATTTTCTTCCAGGAAATATTTTGATTGCATGTCTTTTAAGTCTGAGTGATGTATAATTAGTGCATCAAATTTTGCTTGAATGAACGAGTTAATACCATTTAGTGTATTTTTTGTTTTAATAAATGTTGAAACAATCACTAGATTTGTATTTCAATCCAAATTTGAGACTGACAAGAACTTTGGACAAATGTTCCATTATTTCTTAAGTTAGAAGTCTGCAACATATTGCGTTAAAAATCATTAGTTAGTAACAAATATTTGTAGTTATTGAATACATAATTCCAATAAGTGATAACACACAGTAAACACATCTGCTCCCAGATAGATGAGAAATTCTGTTCTTGTAGCAACTCAAGAATTTCCTACACTTTTGCAGTGGGAATAGTTACCGAGGGTAACTATAGCCAAGCAGTTTCGTTCGTTCTTAACACTCTGCTTTTACTACCTCACTAAAACTGTCATTGATATCTGTGATTTCTCACCCTCACAAATGCATCTCATATTTCTCTAACATCCAGACTATCTTATATCACTCATTACATCTTTACTTTGGTTCACATTTACTTTCGTCATCTCCTACGCTCTCTAAACCCTTACAAACACTGTCACCGGCTTCTCGAGTTCCCCATTGGAGTCTGCCACCAGAGCAGTGTCATCTACAAACAGCAACTGATTCACGTCTCACCTCAACCCAGCACACTGTAGACAAGGCCCAGTCGGACCCTAGATACACATGCGAAATACTTAACTATCTCATGTGTTAGTAAGAACACGAGGAAGGTTGCGTGCTGACAAACTGAACAATATACGTCCGAATTCGAGACAGAAGACAGAAAAAAAAGAAACGCGTCTCCTTTCAAAAGATGGCGAGTCCTGTGATCGCACAGACATCTGGAGTTATTCATGGGTGCCGTTATCACCCCTTCCCCCCACCCGAGACGACACCGTTAACGGTCGGCGCCACAGCTGCGTTGCCGAGGCGTGGCAACAGTGGGAGACCTGTTCTTAAGAGTACCAAGAGAACTCGGCCTCCGTTTTACTCTCTCGACCGTTCTATTTGTGAGTTTATATCTAGCTGTGTAGTACGTTATACTGTCAGTCTTACGGCTCCCAGAGTTTACAAAAGATAAAGAACTTGGAAACACTATATTCGAAGGAAATTATAACACAAGAACAGGTTATATTCCTCTTTGTATTTCGAAGACCTGATAGCTGAGGGACCCGATGATGCTCAGGACATCGTAGAGGTCCTGTCTTAGGATCCTGAAGCCTAGGGTGAATATGGACAGCCCCAAGGGCCTTATTATCACTGTACTAGTGTCTTGGGGTTTGAGCTGGGCTCAGGGACATCGGCCCTGGCCACCTCGGCCCTTGGTAGTGCCTCCATGGGGGCCACCTCAGTACCCGTCTCAGTCGATGGTGAGGGCGGCAGCCATGCAGGGTCCCCTCCTAAGCCAAGACGCCGGAGTGAGGTCTCCATCTCTTCGCCGGCCAGCCACCCCAAAGCCTAGCTTCCTCTCCTCCATCTTGCCTAGCTCCCTCCTCGACCCCTTCGGCCTCTTCGATCGAGTGGGAGACGAAGCGGAGGCCCACAGAGTCCTCCTGACGAAGCGAGGTCCAGCCACACCTACCACCACGGAGGCGGCGCCACCCATTGTTTACTTCCCCGAGGGAGGCAACGGGGTCTGTCAGGACTTCGCTGACGACGGAGGCTTCAACACGTACAGTTTCCTCTCGTTCCTCTTCTCAGTCGCCAATCTAATCGGACTCGTAAGGACGTTCAAGTATTTGTGAATTTTTACCAGTGAACAAAAATATACCTGGCGTAAAGATTATAGAACTTAGTGATAATTTAACATTGAAAATACTTTTACTTCAGTGATTTTATAGGAGTCGTTGGCTCCCGTGGTGTAACGGTTAGCGTTCCTGACCGTGAAGCATTCACGGGCTGCCCACCCAGGGTCGAATCCTGGTTACGGTAGTCGGTCCACAGTCAATCCATTTGTTCATCCACACCTCATAGGGGTTGGTCGATAAAACAGGTATCTGTATCAGGCTAATGTCGTATCAGCTAATATAAGAAGAAAATCGGTAACACGACCCAATAGTCGTACTTTTACCCTCATAAAGAGATCATTGACGAGGTTGTTTTCTTTTCTTAAAGGTGGCCAACAACGTCAACAACAACGTGAATAACAACAACAACAATAACAACGACAACAACAACAACCTGAACAACATCAACGCCGCCAACAGCAACTCGAACGTGAACAACCAGAACACCGTCTCTATCCCGCCGGGCATGGGCCGCAGACGGCGCCACCTGGACGACGCCATTATGAACCAGTAAGTGACGTCATTAGGTCGCTTATGCCAAAAAAAAATAAACACATAAATTGTATTAAAATCATACATTCATCTTTTTATACTGATATTTCATCATTCACGGTTTAAAAATAACCCAAAATTTAATAGTTTTTTCGTGATTTAAGTAATAATTAAGGTATTATTAGACCAAAATGACTATCACAGTTTTTTTTTATATTACTTAAGGGCAAAGTTTGAAACGAAAATGTTTTGCCTTACAGGTACAGAAATAGCTTGCGTTTAAAGAAAGAGGAAGAAACGACAGCATTAGTGGCCATGGACTTCATCAGAGGACTGAGGTCGGCTATGCTGACCTCTGACCCCGCCTGTGCCTTGAGGAGCATATGCGAGGTCAACAGGTCAGCTGTGGCGAGGGGGGACTTGGCTGACGTCATTGCCGAGATCTTCAGGTGAGAGAAGAATGAAAGAGAAATGTTTTAATGGCTCCCTGCTCGCAGGGTTTGGTTGAACAGGTGATTTAATTCTTGAGCACGAAGGTTACGACCCTTGAGCGAGACGGTAGGGCTTTTGACATGATACGACCCTTGAGGCTGACAGAACGACCCTTGACACGAGGACACGACCCTTATGCCCGACGGTACGACCCTTGAACATGATGGTACGACCCTTAAGCACGACGGTACGACCCTTGAGCACGACGGTAGGGCTTTTGACATGATACGACCCTTGAGGCCGACAGAACGACCCTTGACACGAGGACACGACCCTTAAGCCCGACGGTACGACCCTTGAACATGATGGTACGACCCTTGAGCACGACGGTACGACCCTTGAGCACGACGGTAGGGCTTTTGACATGATACGACCCTTGAGGCTGACAGAACGACCCTTGACACGACCCTTAAGCCCGACGGTACGACCCTTGAACATGATGGTGCGACCCTTAAGCACGACGGTACGACCCCTATTAGCATGACGGTACGACCATTCATCAACAAGGGACGACCCCAAGATGGCAGATGCCAGACCATCTGACGCAAGGGCCGTATTGTCTTGCACAGTCGAGATCCTAATTACCTTGTTAACAATCAGCGCTGCGGGTCGTTTACTTGTTACAAAAGTTCTCTATAACTAGGTAGTTAAGACATCCTGAACTAGTCACAATTTTTTTTTTTCTTACACAGACTCTATTATGGTGTCGTAGACGCTGTTACCAAAGACATAATATATAATAACCTTAGGAATAGTTCCTTTCTATAATCAATGATGCTATACTATGTGGTCAGGTGTTGGGAAATTTTGAATGTCTCTGCCATTCTCTCTCTCTTTCTCCTTCCCATAGTTATACTGAACCATAAAATGATTTTCTTCTGTCTCTGTGAGCGTGCAGCCTAGCTCTGGTGGAGTTCTACCCGCGTGTCCTGCCGGTAGGAGGCGGAGCTCTCCTATCTGCTGGTGCAGGAGGGAGGCGGGGCCAGGACTGTGGCTCCGCCCACCGGTCCTGCTCAGACGCCGATTGGCTGCGACTCAGCACCTACCTCGATCTCCAGGACTTCGAATTCGAGTTCCCGCCGGAGGCGCTGACGGAGGACCTGCGACTGCCTAACCCGAGGAGCATCCTGGAGGTGACTTCCTTCACAACTGACCTCGACATCCTTCGAGACAAAAGGGCGCTGGAGATGTGAACATGGGGAGATTACAGATTAGCAATTTTTTATAACATTAAATGATATAAAATTCCTACAGCAATATTTTGTTTCCCTAAATCTTACAATACACTCATGGAACTAAAGAAGCTTGAAGGACAGCAGTGGTGAGAATTGCTTCCCCCATTGCTGCTATATGGCTGAAGTAGGCTATAGCACTCTGAAGTAGGATATAGCACACTGAAGCAGGCTATAGCACACTGAAGTAGGATATAGCACACTGAAGCAGGCTATAGCACACTGAAGCAGGCTATAGCACACTGAAGTAGGATATAACACACTGAAGCAGGCTATAGCAAACTGAAGCAAGCTATAGCACAGTGAAGTAGGCTATAGCACACTGAAGCAGGCTATAGCACACTGAAGCAAGCTATAGCTCACTGAAGTAGGCTATTGCACACTGAAGCAGGCTATAGCACACTCAAGCAGGCTATAGCACAGTGAAGTAGGCTATAGCACACTGAAGCAGGTTATAGCACACTGAAATAGGCTATAGCACAGTGAAGTAGGCTATTGCACAGTGAAGCAGGCTATAGCACACTGTAGTAGGATATCGCACACTGAAGAAGGCTATAGCACACTGAAACAGGCTATAGCATACTGAAGCAGGCTATAGCACACTGAAGTAAGCTATAGCACGCTGAAGTAGGCTATAACACACTAAAGTAGGCTATAGCACGCTGAAGTAGGCTATAGCACACTGAAGTAGGCTATAGCACACTGAAGTAGGTTATAGCATACTGAAGCAGGCTATAGCACACTGAAGCAGGCTATAGCACACTAGAGTAGGCTATAGCACACTGAAGTAGGATACAGCACACTGAAGCAGGCTCTAGCACACTGAAGTATTCTATAGCACACTGAAGTATGATACAGCACACAGAAGTAGGCTATAACACACTGAAGTAGGTTATAGCACACTGAAGAAGGTTATAGCACACTGAAGTAGGATATAGCACACTAAAGCAGGCTATAGCACAATGAAGCAGGCTACAGCACAGTGAAGCAGGCTATAGCACAGTAGAGTAGGCTATAGCACACTGAAGCAGGCTATAGCACACAGAAGCAGGATATAGCACACCGAAGTAGGCAATAGTAACAAGCAGGGAAATACTGGACATTTCAGTTCTTGGTAGTCATAGTTCATCACGCCTGAAGCCACACGGATGTCAATGCCCGTAGCTTGTAATGGCATTGAGGCAAAATTCAACCCAGTTTCTTACACAATTGTCATTATAATTAGCCGTTGTTGCGGTTAATGTTCCTAGGTATGACGCATTCACTGGCCGCCCAGGGTCGAGTGCATGGGTTCGAATCTTGTTTGCGGCAGTCGGTCCACAGTCACCGCAGTTGTTCATCCACTCAGAGGGGTTGGTCAATAAAATGGGTACTTGGCTCAGGCTAGGGTGTCATATATATATATATATATATATATATATATATATATATATATATATATATATATATATATATATATATATATATATGGAGCTGCAAGTATAGAAGTTACACACACACAAGCTAATGTAACGCTATGTATAAATTATTATACATTATTCGCATGCTTAGTATCAGAAGTAGAAACATCGGTTTCTGTCGACAAAAACTTGTTGTATAACAAAGCAGTGATATAAAATAAATACTACAATTATTATAAAATAAATACTGTAATTATTAGATGGTGGCCTTTTGTAACTGTTCGATGCAGGAGGCGTCAGTGTTGCCAGTAGAGCGGTGGATGCCGCACTAGGAAGAGGGTGTGTCGTCGAGCTCAGAATTCTTACTCGAATGGAGGAGACGCATTTGAAGGTTAAACTAGTGTCTCCTGATTGAACGTGATGTCCCGTGGTGAGCCGTGTGTTTACCTGTTACGTAACCTGGTTATTTAAGATCATACTTGAGGAGATATGAGCCTACGTCTTTCCTTGTAACTTGATTTACGAGGCAATATTTCGACATCCAGTTATCTGACTTCGAAACCACTCGTAGCCTCATCCTAAGCCAAGGACGAAAGTGAAAAGGCCATAACTATCAAATAACAGGTCGTAATTCGTGCTCACCCACCAGAGACCCAGCAAGTAGCAAAGTTAAACCAAACTGTCGAGGCGTCAGTATTTGAACATAAATCAGATCTCCCTCAAAATGTAAAAAAAAAAAGAAGAAAAAAGTGACATTTGTATCTATACTGTGATTATGCAGTGATTATAGGAGAGACCTCGATATGTCCCTTGACGTCAGCCTGGTATACCCTTCTCTGGTATACTCCATAGACGAAATCCACAATACAAATCTAGTCAATAATAATGTCTCTCTCAAAGGGAGGAAAGACTTGCACACCAGCTATAACAGCTATATTCCGTATCCCGAGCCAGTCTTAGAGCTCAAGGGCCACACAGTGGAGGAAGAAGAGGCTGGAGGAGGAACCCAGGCACGCCAGGATGCCCTTCCCTCTCGTATAGGAAGATCGAGCGGGAAATGTGGTTCCCCAGGCCAAGGAGTCAACGTCCTGGCCATTTTGAGCGCCACCATTCTCACTGTGCAGCTCATCGTCAACGTCGTCAACAATAACAACAACAACAACAACAATAATAACAACAATAACAACAACAACAACAACAATAATAACAACAATAACAACAACAACAACAACCTCAACGAGAACACGAACATGGTGATGAACATGAATGAGAACATGAACGACGTTGGTGGACGAGTTCTCGATAGTTTAGTTCCCCCTAAATTATTACAAGCCAGAAGGACTCGACAGAAAGCTTGGCCCGAAAGGAGACACTCAAGTAATCTTTTTTCCTTCGGATCCACATCACACACGGGTCTTCCTTCAGAGCAGCGTGGGTCAGCTATAAAAATCTCCACCTCCAATACGTCTCCCTCCAAGAGATCCGCCTCCAAGACGTGCCCGTGTGAGCTGCTGAGGCTGAGGAGGACTCTGAAGACTCTAAGGGAGTTTCCGACATCTTGAAATACGAATCTTTGGCAGTTGTAAAGACGCTAAAGTTTCTCCATTGGTGTATAACAAAAGTTCATAAAATTGTTCTTGAAGAACTTACTGTGAAAATATATTTATTACAGAACATTGTGATAGACTTTCATATATATGTATCAATGCCAAAAACTAAATATGGAGAAGAGTGTAGTTTTGATTATGCGTGTAAAAAAAATACTCAAACTGTCAGTAAAATGAAAAAAATATTATCTTGAAGTATTATTTCATCATTATAATATATATATATATATATATATATATATATATATATATATATACCCGGTTTATCAACCAACCACTATGGGAGGATGAACAGCTGGATTGACTGTGGACCAAATGCCGCGCGACCCTGGGCGGCCTGGGAACGAGTCATGGTCAGGAACGGTAACTGTCACACCAAGAAGGTCCATTTTCTTTCTAGAGTCGCCAGGTCATTGTTTGGCACGATCCTTTGTGTCTTAGCAGCGGCCCGTTCTCAATTCTTTGCCGCGGCAGAGAATTCTTGTAAACATTAATGTACAGCTTTTGAGAAATTGTAGTTAATCTATGTCTCCACGTTCTTCTATTGCCGTGATGTGACTTGTGCCAGTCTCCTGCAACAGTTGCAATAGAACCCGGTGCTAAAAGATGTTGTCGAGCAGTCTATTTGCAGGACTCATAGGTAAACGACAGTTTGGTATGAAACAATATTTATACCGTTATTTCACAGAGTACAGCCTTTTCTGAGAATACCACAGCCACCCCAGTGCCTCCTGCCCCTGACGATGGCCTGCCGCAGGAGAGCCCGCTCCGCCCGAGGGAGGAACTGGGAGACCTCCGCCTCCAGGATGGAAAGGGCCAGGTTCTGGCCCATCCACTCCGCCACTGACATCTCCTGCTTCTTGGTGGCCAGCTTGCTGCAGATGGCCCACGAGAGACAGGCCATAGTCTGCTCGTTGATGAGGAAGGTGGACAAGGAGACCTTCTTCCGTTCGAAGCTTGAGGTCTTCCAGAGGTTCGTTCTTGAAACGCTGAAGTAATTCCCTTCAGAGTTGAAACTGCTCTTTACGGTATCAGATATTTGTCTGTAAGGGTTCGAAGGCCCCGTTTGATTTGTATAAGCTTGAGCTGAATCCTCGTCTGGTCTCTGGGATGAGTCTTGATCATGGTCCCAAGGGCTGCCGAAGTAGTCTGCCACGTTGGGACGAGTTCGAAGCGCCGAAGTCTTGGGGCAAATACACGGAACGCTATCGGGAGCTGGGGAGGATCTGGTGGCTCTCCTGCGGGTGGTGTGGTCGAGGTCCCTGAGGTTTGCCTGGTTCATGTTCACGTTGCTGATCTCCACCGCGATGGAGTTGTCGTTGAAGTTGTTGTCGTTGTTGTTGTTGTTGTTGTTATTGTTGTCGTTGTTGTTGGTGCTCATGATCATGTCGACGGCCAGGTTGGTGAGGAGGACGGTGCTGCTCATGAGGTTGAAAATGGAGCTGACGGGGTCGGGTCGGGCGGAGGGGCAGCCGTCTCTTCGGGCACGGCTTCGGCGGCTGTCGTCCAGGGCGCTCTCGTTACCCAGAGGACTCTGGCTGGATCCGGAGGCTGGACGATCGAGCTCTCGACTCCTCGTTCCAAAAACAACATCGAAGTCATTTTCGACGGAAGGGAAGACGCTGCGTAAGGCCAGCCGCTGTTGGACTGTGCTGTGGGGCGCCGCCGTGGCCGTCGAGAACAGCAATAGGGCTTCCCAGAGCAAGAGCCTCTTCTGCATCCTCCTCCTGAAGAAGCGCAAGCCCTTTACTGAAAACCATCCACCACAACGGTTATACGAACAGCGGTCAAATAACCGTGTATTGCGGGCCCTCTTGTGGCCACCTCGCGAACGGGTGTGTTGTTCACTACATAACCCGGCCGGCGCGTGGGTCGGTGGCTTGATATAACGACCATACGGGACCTCACGCTTCGTTCCCAGCCGTGACGTTGCCTCTGCCACATGACATCACGTGCCGCCAGGGGGTCTAACAGCGGCGCTATGGCTGGATATTGACCTCGGGGTCCGGAGGCGCAGGTGTCTGCTTACCCTCCACGACCAGAAAAAAACACAATGGTACGAAGGTACGACCCTTGAGCGCGAAGGTACGACCCTTGGATGTGATGATCCGGTCCCTATAACCTGACCCTAACGGCCAAAGGGGGCTTGCACCGTTCTATCCAAAGGGGTTCGACTCCCAAGACCCAGAAGGAGGTGGTGAGTCGGCAAGGCCCCCCCATCTGACCGGCCCGTTACACGACACATAATCTCTGGTCTACATACGACCACGGGCGTAACCTCTCGTGCTATAGTCAAGTCAACATCATCATCTGCGTTAATGACTGCGTGACGCAAGGTGCCTGAGGAACCGGGAGTGGAGAAGGGGTGTCAAAGACCCCAGAAGGAGTGGGTGAAATAACAGTCGGTAGTTAGACTGGGTCAGGTAATTTTCCTACTCCTGTAGAAGCGTCGAACGTGACCGTCCCTGACCCCTCTTAGGGTTCGACGCAAAGCCGAGAGACTCTATCATTCATCTACACTACACCCAAGGCTTCCGAACTCCATCTGCACTACACCCAAGGCTTCCGAAATCCTTTATGGAGACTGCCATGATTAGCTAAACCATCTGGCTTTTACTTCTCTTCTTTCTTGATGCTTTGTAATCCTGATGGCGCAATGTACCGACACGGTGAGGGGGTATGGGGTGTTCTGAGGTCACACACACACACACTCTCCCACGGTCTGGTGACAGAGTTAGGTAGCGAGACGCCCGCAACACTTCGTCTAGATTTTTGTACACCAGTCTCGTGCCGTCCTTTGGTCTTGCTGTGGGTCCGTACGCCAAGCTTGCTGTGGACTCATCCACTCGCCTTGCTGTGGGCCCTTATGATGCACAGGTCACCAGGCGTCCTCCCCACCCACATCAATTGCTGGAGTCATTCAGTCCTTGACACTTCGACGGTTCCAGACATTTTCGAGGTAGGAAGATACACTTCAGAACTCGTTTTGTAAGCACGTGATTCAGTGTGTGCGTGTGTGTGTGAGTGTATGTGTGACTCTAAGACGTGCACGTGTTTTCCATAGCCACAGAAACACGAGTTTTGGGCATTCATGGCTTCGATCTTTCCTCCGTCAGGGTATGTCAAGCGACGGTTCTACAGTCTTATTCCAGTTGGTTCTCCACGCCGTCTGCGTCGCCGGCAGGAGCACCACAGCCATGGCCCTACACGCCCTCCTGCCTCGTGGTCTATCCCTGGGGACGGACGGGAGCACAGCCGCAGCTGTGGCGCCGCCGCCGCGGGCTGGGCCGCCCCTGGATGAGGTAAAGGCTGAGGGCCGCAGAAGGAAGAAGACCTGCCCACCCCAGTACCCTGCTGGGGAGCTGACCGTCCTCAGCTTCCTCTCCTTCACCGTCCTCGTCATGCAGTTCGTCATAAACGTGGCCAACAACAACAACAACAACAACAATAACAACAACAATAATAATAACAACAATAATAACAACAATAACAATGTTGTGAACAACGAGAATGTTGTGCAGAACAGTGTGACGGGAATGGGCGTGGCTGGAAGGGCCTCCTCCATTACCCCAGCGTCACAACGCCGACGTCCTTCGTCACCCGGTTCCTCAACGCCTCCAGCCAACGAGACGACCTCCTCTCGGTGCCTGTGCGCCTCGCGCCTGCCCGCCTCTCTCCCACCCTCTACTGTCCTGGCTCCTGCAGCCTCCCGCGGGGCTTCGTGCGTCTCGTGGCTCCTCCGTCGAGCAGCCGGAGGGCCTCGCGAACCCGACGAGCTCGACCTCCTCGCCTCCAGGATGGTGTGGTCTGCGGTGGAGCTGGTAATGGAAGACCAGCCCGTCGCAGCTGCCGAGGGACATGGCTTCCAGACCTCCATAGAAAACGGAGAATGTAAATGGGAGGTACTTGAAGGAATGTTTACATATTTTTTTTTCTTATCTAGTCCGTTGAACACGACGGTACGGCCCTTGAGCACGACGGTACGACCCTTGAACACGATGGTACGACCCTCAGAGTACGATGATGGCATGGCCCTTGACCTGACCCACTAAAGTCAAAAAGGTCGTCAGTACCAAAGGGTCTCATTGACCTTCGTGATCAAGGTGGGTCGTACCGTCGTAGTTCGAGGGTCGTATCATCGGATTCTATTCTGGAAACATTTCCATAGCAAAACTGTAAATATATAATTACATGGAACATTAACTATTTGTCTGTTAACCTCAGGAAAATTTCTTAGTGAGCTGAATATGGAAACAACAGACATGGGCGGACTTGACAGACAGAAGGACGTCACAGACGGAGGTACTCCTGTCGCCACAGACAGAGAGAGGGACGGGGGGTTCTTGAGTACAGTTACAACGTTTCTATTCGATGTTAAAATAATCTTTTTAATGACTAAGAGTTGATTTATGGCCTCCTTAATGACATTTCTATTTTTTGGTTACCTGAAGCATATTTTGATTGTCTCTCTGCCTCACACACAAACACACACACGAGACCTAACAACACGCAGCTTACATTACTCGCTCGTCGCTACCCTAGGTTTTCCTGCATTGAGCACTACGCGTTATTCCTCTCTTTCTTTTGGGCAAAGTCTCGTTGTAAATCATCTCGACTCTCTCATACTCGTCCCCAATGCTGGGATGTTCCATTACATTACCTTACTCCTGAACGAAGCGCTTCGAACCCAGACAGACAATAATCGTAATGTCGTTTCAATCCACCTTTGGGCAATGTACACCATATATTTTACCACTAACCACAACAACCCACGTCGTACATTATTCCATCTTATTTCCTTTTACGATAAGCGACGTAGTTAATGCTGGATCTTACGAGCGAGACAAATGAATCACGTTGTTATTTGTCTCGCTGGTTTATAAGAAAAATCACAAACGAACCTTTCCCCAGTGCTAATGTCAGTGATGCACTTAAAGGCAGTTTATGAAGCTTAATCATAATATAAATGAATATATATATATATATATATATATATATATATATATATATATATAT
>JAYMFT010013641.1:0-16756 GCA_038088735.1 Panulirus argus | reverse complement strand
CCTCTAAGGCTCAGTCCCTTGTTCTTGACGCTACCTCGCTAACGCGGGAAATGGCGGATATGTATGAAAAAAAAAAAGATATATATATATATATATGTATGTATGTATAATGATGGCAATTACCAATTACCTCTTAGCTATTCTCAGTGTGCTGACGGAGGCGAACCTCTGGTAGCAGGGCTGGTCCAGGCCTATGGAGAGCATGATGTAGAAGCCAAGAGTCATCGTAGACCAGAAGGTGTGCCTCACAAAGGGACTTGGGTCCAGGCTGGTGGATAAATAAGTCCTTTAGTGTCCCGGATGAAAGGTGCTGCACCCGTTGAGCATGATCATACGGCCATTGACCACGACGGTATGAACCTTGGGTATGATATGGCCTGGCCTTTGACCAGATCCACAATGTTTCATCTATGTCAGATGAGACGGCAAGGGCATCTGAATGCCCCAATCA
This sequence comes from Panulirus argus, assembly GCA_038088735.1. Lineage (NCBI taxonomy): Eukaryota > Metazoa > Arthropoda > Malacostraca > Decapoda > Palinuridae > Panulirus > Panulirus argus. The sequence continues at coordinate 16,305 of JAYMFT010013641.1, read as the reverse complement.
AGGTTATCTCCTTTACGCTGTAAATATATATATATATATATAAACACACACCCTAGCGTACGACAGGCATCAGTTTACCAACCAGTCCCGAGGGGAGGATGAAGAGCTGGGTAGAGTGCAGACTGATTGCCACGGCCAGGATTCCAACCCAAGCAGGCTTGAACACGGGTGGCTGATCCGTGGGCCATTGTCAGTAACGCTAACCGCTACACCACAAATGTTCATAAGGCCATCATACCCAGTTATCTTACCGCTGTACTCAAGGGCTGGACCTTCGTGCTCAAGACTAATGATCTAGGGTCCTGCCATTATGCGCAACGGGTTAACATAAAGAAAAACGTATAGTGAATCTACTCATATACACCGAGGTATTATTTCATCCAATTCAAACAACTGTAAGTGCCAATATGTAAGTGTTGTGACAATACTTGTATATAAGACACACCCGTGAAGCAAGTGAAACACAGGGAAACAAAATCTATTTTACAGATTTTATAAAGGAGAAGCTAAAGGAATTAAGATTTAATGTCTCTTTTCTCGACTTACTTGAAGAACTCGATCCTGGATCCCTGGTTGGCAATGGTCCAGATGTTGCCAACGCCACCAAGTTCAACACAACAGATGATTACGACGAGCAACACTCCCCCGAACATGAGCAGCGTTTGGAGGACATCTGTATACACCACAGCCTTCACACCGCCCTGAGAATAATATGAATAGTCCTCAGCAGGAGGTAGTCTGTTGGCTGTCGAGCAAGGCGTCAACAGGTCTGAGAGGAAAGTTATGCGTTGGTCCTAAGAGCAATAGAGAAAAATAGAGATGGGCTTGTAATGACATTGCTCAGTGTCACTAGACACAACGACTTAAGTTATTAACATTGACTCGACGTGGTGGCAAGATCAGTCACAGCTTGGCGCCGAATTGGTCTGCTGGAGTTTCCTCGTTAAGCAGTTGTGTGCCCTTCATCGGCTTCTCTTTGATTCCTAAAGGAAGCGTCAATGAGCTTGGCAGCCACGCCCACACAATTAACGCTATCTGAGTGGCTGACCTGACTGCCTCTAAAATACCCAGGCATCAATGAAGGCAGCCAGTCAGGTAGTCATGTTGCCTCAGACCACAAGCTCGCCAATGGCGCCTGAAAATCTTGACAGTATGACCCTAGACACCAAGACCCTTTAGGCCCTCTCCACCGTCAGCAGCAGTTCATCATGTGACAACTGATTTTCACTTTTCAAGCAGGGCTCTGTGGTGCCCCATCTCCAGCAGGAACTCCATCTTACGATGTCAACGCCGTCTTCTGCCGCATTTGCTATATGATCTTATTACGTCTGTCCTCCTGTACCACAATCCGGCAAATGCCGTATTTTCTCCGAACTCTGAGGCCTTGACCTGTGCTCACTGGCAGCAAAGTGGCGGGATTTCCGCATCTTCAGTTCCATTCTGCTCTAGAACCTCGAGACTGACACACTTTCCAGTAGTTGCAACGTGAGGCGCAGGCGATGAGTTCCTCTCCTACGGGACTCCTTCCTCACCTTCTTCACCTTAACCAATCCCACGAGTCTTCTGCCAAGCTTGCCTCTAACGTCTCGCCTTGCCTGACTCCATCTCTCCTCACCTTATCATATTCCAGCACAAAGTGCACCAGCTCATCGCCTCTTTAAACTTATCCAACAAAGCCTGTGTTGCTGCTGTTGTTACTCCTGTTTTCTTCTCCTCTCTCAGTGTACGCCAATCCAAAAGAAATTAGACACTTAACTGAACACAGATAAACTGGGGGACCCCTAAAGTTGACTGAGAGAGATATTTGGACTCGTTTAACATACAGTGCTGACTATCAACCTTCTTTGCCCCTGTTGTCATAATCCCCGCTTCCCCCACTCCAAGCACATCTTACAGATGCCTCTTTTACCCTCTTGTCTCTTTCGTAAGTCCGGGCAACATTTAGTAGCCAGCCTGCCCATCCAGCAGCCCACTGTACTCGGCCACCGCCTCCGCGAATCATGGGAACACCTGTGACTTGACCTGGCCTCTAGCTGCTCCACTCCCTGCCAGCACTGTACGAGCAGCCAATTGTAGCATCTACTGTTTGTTTGTCTGTCATGAAAACATGGGTAGAAGTAAGCAATGTGTCACTACATACATCCAGCTTAAGCAATCCGACAACAACTTGACATGGTGACGAAATCTGTTGCAGTTCGGCGCCGCAGCTGGTTCACTGTACTTATCTCATAAGGCAACTGACGCTTACAACACGTTACCTTCACCTGATCTCTTCCTGATCCCCAGAGAGATCGTTACTGAGCTTGAAGGCCGCTCCAGCACAATAATGCTACCGTCCTGGCTGACCCGACTGCTTCATAAATATATAGAGAGCTGCTAGTGGTTGAAACATCTTGTGCTGTATGACTCTGGACCCCAAGAACTCCCAGGGCTTCTCCACCGTCAGTAGTAGCTCCCTACTTGTAACCATTCATGCATACCTTGGAGAACTGTTCACTGTCTGTCAGAAATAAGTTTTTGAATCAAAGGTTGTTAGCAGGCCAACCCTCACTCTTTTTTCCATGCTAGGCAGATTTACTGTACTAGCCTTACCCTGTAACTCAACTCTCTTAACTCTGGTACCGTCTTTGTTGCCCTCCTTTGACACCTTTGTTAGCTCCTTGTGCTTCTTTAGGAGCGGTGACCAAACATGGGAAGCATATTTTGGCCTTATGTATAATGTGAACAGCCTGCTGAATATTTCCTTATCCATGATCTTGAATGCAGGTCAAATATTTGCCAGCAGACAGTTGGTTTCCTTAACAATTCTCCAACGGCGGGAACCCAACGACAGGTTAGAAACGATGTCGATAACCAAGCCTTTCTCACACACAGACTTTTGCAGCCAATTTCCCGCTAGATGACAGTCGTATCGAAGCCTTTACTTGTGACCCATCCTCCTTTCTTCACCATTTACTCAGGTTGAACTTTATCGACCAATGTATCCGACTGACTCTGAAATCTCTTAAAGTTTCGTTGTATGTCGATGCAATCCTCCACGCTTGTCACTTTCCTCATGACTTCTGCATTATCTGCAGACATACTTAAGCAGGAGTCCGTACCTTCTAGAAAGTCATTTTCATAGATCAAGAAGAGGAATGGTCCTACAACAGGACTCTGTCACTCCGCTGGTGACAACCCATTTTCAGAAGGCTCCTCTGACATTCGTCTTTTGTTCCATTCTACTAAGACAATCTTTCGTCCATTCAAGGAATCTCTCCCTTGTTCCTGCCTGGTGATCTAGATTCTTAATCAGTCTCGTATGCAGTAAAATGTCAAGACTGTTCTGGCTTTCCAGTTACAAACAATCCACCCAGCCTTCCCCTTTGTTTAAGACAGAGCTCACTCTCTCGTGGAACTCTAAGAGGTTCTTTACACAAGACCTACTTTCTCAAAAACCGCGTAGCTCCTAACTGATGTAACTCATCAGAAAAGTCATCCATTTGTGTGTGTGTGTGTGTGTGTGTGTGTGTGTGTGTGTAGAACAACTCTATTCTCTACAGGTGACATTACTCACAATGGTGATGTAGAAGGTGCAGATGGTTCCCATGATGAGCATGGACGCCCAGGTGGAGAGATGGGTGACTGTAGACAGGGCCAGGGACGGGGCGTACAGGTACAGACCCATCAGGAAGAACTTCACAAGTAGTCGACACAGAGTCATCAGCTTCCGGAGAGCTATAGACTTGTACCGCATCTCTATATACTGAAGGATGACAACACACCTTTGGCGTTATATAGTTTTCATACTTGTACGCCGCTTCCTGCGTTAGCAAGGTAGTGCAAGAATAGACGAAGAAAAGGTTTCATTTGCTCACATCCATTCTCTAGCTGCCATGTGTAATGCATCGAAACCACAACACCCTCTCCACAGCCAAGCCCCACAGACCGTACCGTAGTTTATCCTTACCGCTTCATCTGCCCTGGCTCAGTCCATTGGCAGAACGCTGCCCTCTATATACAGTGCCACTCATATTTACTCAATTCCGTGCACACCTTACACCCTCCTGTATGTTTAGGCCTCGAGCACCCAAAATCTCCCTTCTCTTTGCCTCTTACACTTCTGACACATATACCCTCTTTGTCTACCACTCCTCACTCATCCTCTCCATATGTCTAATAATTCTTTGTACACCCGCTTCAGGTCCCTCAACCATACTCTTCTTATTGCCACACATTTCTCTCACCTTTAAATTTCTTGCTCGATTAACCTTCTTCATACCACATTTTGTCCTCGGACATTTCACTCCAACACAGTCACACTTCTTTCTTATTTTCTTGCATAGAACCCACGCCTCACATCCTTGTACTCCATACAAAGACGAATCAATCCCTTGCATAAACTAATCATCTGTTCAGAAGAGAAGTTTCGACATCTAAACAGGACACTCAGTCTCTTAGAGGCAGACTTAGCTATTCCCGTAATGTGGGGTTTCCAAGAAAGACTGGATGTTACAGTAATACTAAGTATGTTCATTGAGTCAAGAGGTGGAATTGCAGAACAGTTAAAGGAGATACGAGAGTTGTGAGGAGTTTTCGGGGGAGAGATGGGTAGAAATTGGGTCTTGGAGGCATTAAACTCTGACTCATCACCCAGACCTCCCCAGCAGATCGCATAACTGCCCCTCTCTCTCCAAGACCATTGCATTTACCTCCCTCACCACTTCATCTATAAACAAATTAAATAGACAGCCATGGCGACATCATACACCCCTGCCGGAGACCCACCTTCACCTGAAACCACCCACTTTCCTCTCTACCTACGTGCATACACGCCTTACTTTCCTGTTGAAAACTACTAATTGCTTCTAATAGCTTTCTTCCCACATTATATAATCGCTACACCCACAAAAATCTTCATCAACCCTATCAAACGTCTTCTCCAAACCCGTAAATGCCACATACAAATACTCTTGCTTTTTAACTATTTCTCACACACATTCTTCAAAGCAAATACTTCATCCATATATCATATACCACTACTGAAACCATACTGCTCCTCCCCAGTCAAATACTTTGTATATGCCACCGCCGTCATAATCAACACTCTTCCATACAACTTAACAGGTACACTCAACAAACATATACACCAGTAATTCGAACAGTCACCTTTGTACAGTGGCACTATACATGATTCCACAAAACCTCAGGCACCACAACATGCTCCATACATATACTGAAAATCCTAACTAACCAGTCAACATGTTACACAGTCAACCCTTTTCTTGAGGAATTCAACTCTAAAACCAACTCCAGCCGCCTTGCCACATGTCATTTTTTGCAAGGCTTTCATCATCTCTTTTCTTTTCACCAAACCACTTGCCACGGCTTTCTTACTTTGCATGCTTCTTCGAACCAAACAACCTACGTCTACCACCCTATCATCAAACACATTCACAAAATTCAGATTATCAAGTATCAGAAAATATTCATGACAGTGACAGCATTCTTAAGTCCCCGAGTTGTCATGTTGGATTTCTACAAGAGCAGATCCTGAGTGTAAACGCAGACTTTGATCGACAAACAGACTAGATAAAAAGAAACAGTACATGAGTGCCTCACTTGGTTGAGAGAGACGAGTTTGAGGTTGTAGAAGATGGGGATGATGACCTGGTGGACCAACAGACAGCCTGGGATGACGCCAAGGAGGCTGGTGCAGATCTGGGTGCCGAAGAAGTACACCTCTGTCGCAGTGCCTGAGAGAGAGAGAGAGAGAGAGAGAGAGAGAGATTAGTGATAAGTTTAGGTGGTGTAACCTGATGTCTATGGCCCCCTGGCATAAACAACACTTCCTTTTACATACCAGGTCCCTCAACCTACTAGGTCCCTCGATTATCGAGGACCCCACACACACAGACCAGCTCCCTCTACACATTAAGTCTCTGGTATACTTATAACGATGATGACACCCCCAAGGATGGAGAGAGAGCGCCACGGGTCCTGGCAGCACCATTCCTAAACCTGAGTCCACTAACCTAATATTGATATGGCAGAGATGACGCCCCCGAGGATGGAAAGCGCGACGGGTATTTCCGACATCTTCCTTCCCCCCAGCAGGTACTCCTGCGTGGAGTCGTTGCCACGACCCTTGAGGGCGCTGTACACGCCAATACCAACGGACACCACCAGCATGAGGCTGAAGAGTGTGTAGTCCACCGTCGTGAACTTTGACCCCGACGGGTCAGCCGCTACTGATTCCTCTGGGGTCGACATTTCCTGCAGAAGGATGGACAATAGTGTCAAAGATTTGCAGATAGTGTCATAGATCTGTATGAACTAAAGCATAACATACAGACAGAAAAATAGGTATGATTATAGAAGAGAGAGAATTAATTGTGTATGGTATATCAGACACATGTCTCACGATATGTTGCCTTTCTCAGGGTGACGTTCTCAGGATGACGATACCTCCAGAATCTTGTGCAGTTCTGTTGAAGAAAAGAATGAGATGCACTATAGTCTCAGGCGTTCAGTCCTGGAGGATGGTAGAAAGAGGTAATGTACCACTACACCCGGCCCAGTACACTGAGGCTTGAGAGGACATTCAAAACCACACGCTAGACACAGTTGGCAAATCTGCTAAGTGTATTAAGATAATCATGTTGAGGTTTGGTTAAGACAATGGGAGGTCGTATAGGAAAGAACTGAAGACAGTCGGAGAAAGAACTGCTCCTTGGGGAACTCCATTGTAGAATTTAAGGGTTTAAAAATGAAGCCATTGTGAGCGACTCTGTCATGGTGGTCGTGTATGAAATTGGCTAACCACCTTGGGGAGGGTAGTGTCAAGTACTTCTGTGTAAGGAAGTGTCGGGGGACAGTGTCAAAAGCTTTGTTTGTCTATATCCATTAGCTCTGTGTGGGGGAGAGGTTGTGGTTGGTTGAATCCGTCTACGGTATGTTGTGTAGGTCAGTATGTAGCGTGGTGGTAGAGTGTTTCGGTCTGGAGCCATGCTGTGTGGGTGAGAGTGGGATATCTGTTCAATTGTGTTATGGCTAAAGGAGACACATTCGACAGACACTGAAGTGCTGTCCCCCTGCGCAGCCATCACTAAACTTCCCAATACCCTGACGGGAACTGGCAGTACTGATAAAATGCCTCCTTGGTCGGTGGCTGCCTACCATCTACTACAGAGAGAGACACAGACAGACAGACAGACAGACAGATAGAGAGGGATGTATGTGTAGCTGGACAGCACCACTTGCCGTTGTAGCGAGCCAACGTTCGTCTGACCAGCTGTACCTCACTAGGCATGTTTATACATTTACCCTTTATCGTGCAGTACACGGCCCGTGTGGTTTTTTAAAACTATATTCACGATAGTGTGGGGTACACTAACTCCAGCATTTTTCCTGTTAGTTTACGTCTCCTTTAGGAGCATTCACGATATAGGCACACTGCAGTTCCATGTTGGGAGCCAACAGACTGACAACGGAAGTGAAATTCAAAGCCGAAGCAAACTCTAATAATGGGCAAAGCCAGAAGGAGAGGAAAATCAGATTACCAGAACTCCTCGCTCGCGGGAACATACACTTCCCGTGTACGTTACCGAAAGCTGCAAGGAAGCTAATCAACGTTCAGCACAAAGTCATCCAAGCACTGGATAAAGAGAGATTTACAGTCCAATGTCCCCACGGACATCTACCGTCGTAGGCCCATCATAATGAAGAACGTCAGATCCCTAAAGGACACACCAAAAATGACAGTGAAATCAGACCTGGGCAGAAGTCTCAGCTGTGTTTAAATTTCCGAGATCAGGCACGTATATACAAAATCCAGTTCGACTCGCTAGATATGGCTGATCAAGCCTGCCAGGATGGACTCAAACTATGCCATCTACGTATACCCGGCCATCACACTGAACCGTAGCAAATTTGTATTCCTGTTCAGATGCTATAAGTGTAATGCTGTTGATGCCACACCACACAAGGATGTGACAAACCTTCTGATTATAAGATATGCTCATTATGCTCAGAAAAGAACTACACATGGAAAGAATACCGAGCATATCGTCAAAAATGCCTTTCCTGAAAAAAAAAAAAATATCACCCATGCACAATACGTGAATTAGCACGCAACCCCAAAAGGACTTCAGTACCTTATCAACATCCACAGTGCTATGCTAAGCACGGGATACTCTCTCCTAAGGTTCAAAAAGAGACCAGAGTAACAATGATACCAAAACCTGGAATGCCGGAAACAGACACAGAGCTAACGTCCCATATCCTCCTCTAGATGTCACAGGGAGACTTTTTGAATTATGAACCTAAGGTTAGGAGAAGTTCTTGGAAACAGTAACATCTATAACCTTAATCAATACGGCTTCTGGAGGGGCAAAAGCGCCACTTTAGCAACTGCAATTGCAGCAGAAAAACTCGCTGTCTCCAGCGGACAAGGAATAGATAGTGTTATTATACAAAGAGATATAAGCCAAGCCTTTCACAAAGTGGACAAACGGCCTACAAAGTGCTTTACCATCACTGGGCATGCCTGAGGTCACAGAAAGGGAATTGTGTAACTTTCTGAACCAACGCACCGCAGAAATCATCATCAGCTCTGTAACATCACCTAAATTCCAAGGCAGCGTCCACACCTTACGCAGCTGACATTCCCCCACCAGTTGGTACCTTGAGTATGGACATCGTCCGTGCCGGCGACACCAGTCAAATAGTAGTCTCGAACAACTCGCTTCCAGAACATACGCGCTCAGTACACTCAAAGGTAACTAAACAAATCGAGGAGGACTGGATGATAAAAACAACGAAAGAATTTACTATAGTAGCGCCAGGAAGAATAAAACTCAACGACATAACTTTAGAAAGTAACATGATAGCGCATAAGGAGCTGTAGATCCCTGAGTCACACACTTCGCAGGGTATAGCAGCAGATCATATCAACAATAGATCCGCAGATGGAAAAGAGGGCCTGACCAGTTTGTATAGATTCTGGCTCCTTCTTGAAAACAAAAAATTACTGTTAGTCAAGGACATGATGGTATCTGTCCTAACTTCCCTCCAAACCACGCATGCTGAAGTAACAGAGGATTCAAAATGGGCTCTACGATTCGCCACAAATGAAAAACACCCCTGTTTTGAAAGCACCGTAGAACAGCACGATCGACTAAAGATTGAACCAGTCGGTTCATACCCAAGAGATGCAGCCCAAAAAGTACGGAAGAGACTTAAAGACGATGATAATACAAACAACAGACAAATCCGAGATCTCGACGCCAGAACAGACATGGAACACCCTTGGTACCCTCGAAACCTCCGAGAACTCGTGGAGACTCCAGTCATTTATCGATGCACACAACTGAACAATGTTTAGCTCAGCTTCTTGAGTCAAAAAAAAAAAAAAACAAGCATTACAATACAAATATATACATGTCACTCCGTTACCCAAATCCACCAACCCAGAACTTCTTGATTTCTTAAGACCTGTTGCAATCATTCTAATACCCATTCTAATTTGTAAGAATTTTGTGTTGACTGGGGCTATGCTGACACTGCTGATTTAACAGACCCTTAGCAGTTTGAAAACATGAAGCCTTCCTCCACCAATCACTGCCTTCTCAGCCTTTTAGACTACGTTTAACGCAACTTAGAGAAACGTAAGACCTCGGTGGCACTCACCTTCGTAGTCCTATACCTACCATTGTGAACTTCGTAAACAGTCTGTAAACAGGTGCATAGCCTTGCAAGAGAACAGCTTAGTTTTTCTCTTAGTTAGGCCATGTGGCATGTCAGCTACTGTATTATCGTAACCATTCATCACTTAATGTTCAATCAAGTTCATAATGTATAAACCATACAATTTACTCTATAAACATCCTTGTATCTCTGCTGACCTGGCTACCTAAGTGTACCTCAGCCATATGCTTATCCAAAGTATAGAAATAACCATCTTACCTTAATCTTAAGTTCTCGTATGATTAGCTAACTAGTAACCATTAAGACCTCCCAGCTCGGTATTATCTGTAATACCTTAATTGTATATATTTCAGCCGCATGGCTGCCTAAATACGATGAACTTATTTTCTATATACTTGATCGCAGTTTCCCGCGTTCAGCGAGGTACCGCCAGAAACAGACGAAGAAAAGCCACATCCACTCACGTGTACTGCGCCGATACCACAGCTCCCTATCCACAACCAAGGCCCCACAGACGCTTCACATCCCCTGGTTCAGTCCACTGAAAGCACGTCGACGCCAGTATACCACATCGTTCCAATTCACTCTATCCTGTGCAGGCCTTTCACCCTTCTGCATGTTCAGGACCTGGTCGCTCAAAATCTTTTTCACTCCATCCTTCCATCTCCAGTTTGGTCTCCCCATCCTTCTTGTCCCCTCCACTTCTGACACATATATCCTGTTTGTCAACCTTTCCTCGCTGTTATTCATTAATTAAATTTATCAGTTTGTTAATTTACTTATCTATGAAATTACTTATTTACCCACGGCAGATAAGTCACCAGAAACGCGCTTCCCAGTAAATCACCAACATGCATTAACTAACTTCCGCCATACACCTGTACACACTGCAGTCTTCTATTCCATTTCAAAATGCTCCTTCTCCTGTCCCATCTCTTCTTCCTGTCCTCTTACCATCATATTTAAAAAAGAAAAAAAGGTTTAGCATCGTGCGTGGGTGGGTCATGTCACCCACTGACATGTACCCAGTAGTAGGTGGTGCCATCACCAACCGTAGGCACTGCCTGTATATTTAAGTTTCGCGCAGTCGTAGGTAGACGTGTTGTTCTAATACCGTACCACACTTCTGACTACACAGGCTTTGATATATCCCCAGTACAGTCCCTCCGTGATCAGGTATTAATTAATAAGTACTTTCGACAATGGCAACATCGCCGTCCCCATTCCATGACCGTACCATGAGTGTTGCCGGCTTACAGTGCATGGGAGGCACTGATATCATTTACATCCTCATTCTCATGATGTTAAGAATATAAAGAAACGATGATATTCTAAAAGTTTGAGGGTGTTATTTGAATAATAATGATATACGGAGAATGGGTTAATATTGCTTACTAAAGAAAGGAAAAGAGAGAACAAGATAGACAATAGGTATCATGAGGAACATTGCCAGAGACTTTCTTTTGGTGGGACACATTGAGAAGAATTAGGTACAAAAATATTAAAAGTAGGGGTTGTATTGGTCCGTGGTGTTAACAAAACAGATCTAAGATTACATTAGAAACATTAATACAATAGACAGTAAACACAAATAACCGGAAATATATATGCTATAAAGAACTACTCTTGTGAAGCCATACTCGCACCCACCTGTATAGAAACACTGAAATGGAATACTGTAGATATCAAAGTAACACTTTCTTGAATGTGTATGACATACTCCTAAGTACTCTTTTACATATCGTCCTTTAAACTGACATCACAATAATCACTATAATTAGCAGAAATTTTCGAGAAATATGAGAGCACGCTGGAACACTGCACCAACGGCAAGCGACTCCTCACATAATGAAGAGAAGCGATGCAACACTCAAAATCTGGAGCCAGAATCTTTTTTTTTTTTTCTTTATTCTGCTTTATCGAAGTAATCATTCTCACGTACATTAATGGTAGTGTACCATCACGATGGTGTACATTTACGGTGGTTATCCATGTGCATTGTTGTACATTAGTGATAACATACTTGTAGTTATTTGTAATTACCTAATTGTTCGGAACGGGGAGAGAGTTTTACACTCGAGGAACCCCGTCTGTTGAACATTCGCTATTATCATACAAATTCTTGAATTTAAGTACTGTATGCTGTGTTCATTAACCATGTCTTCTGTCATTCTATTCCATTCAACCACCAATATTACACCGTCAAATCCTTCTCGTAACTATTTTCCTCTAAGTTTCTTGCATAATTTTATGTTACATTCTTTGGTTGTTCTATCCCTAAGTCTCTCGAAGAACTGCTCACTGTCTACGTCATCTGTCTGGTTTTAAAACTTAAGGTTGTGACTAGGTCACACCTCACTCTTCTCTCTTCCATGGTTGGAAAATTTAAGGCTTCTAGCCTTTCCCTGTGGTATACATGTGTGGTGGTGTACACGTGTGGTAGCTTTACTTTGACCATAAGGTCTTTTATGATTAGTTTGCTAGAGACGTTTATGACCTCCAAGTTCTGTATTATCTTAGCAGAGTATTTTCAGCAGAATCGCTGCTTAAATTTAAGAAACCGATTATCATTCTCATTGTTAATATCATTTGTTGTTGTTGTTGTTATTATTATTATTATTATTATTATTATTATTATTGTTATTATTATCAATATTATTATTATTACTGTTAACATAATTACTTTTATTGATGTAGTTGTTGGCATTACTTTCACTGCCATTATGATTGTGTGGTGGTGTACAATACGTGACTGTGCCGATAACGTGGTGGGGGTAACCTGTGGTTTACATTTTGTGACCACTAAGGGTCACAGGAGAGAGATAGACAGACAGACAGACAAACAGATAGGCAAGGACAGTGAGAGAGAGAGAGAGAGAGAAGACCAAGGTACTTGTGAGTGTGGTAGTCTTATTTGCAAATCTACAGGTAAAAAAGTAAGAGTTGGAGATCATAGATTGCTTACCATACACGTGAATGACAGACTGTTGTTGATGATGAAATTAACGAAAAAGTTAAATCTTTAACACTAAAGTTATCACGTGTCTTTTTTCTATATGTTTTTACTTCATTATAAACTGAATAGATTATCAAGACACTGTCCAAAGTTCAAAAGAACTTTCAGCTCTACTCCATCAACTCGGCGGTACACAGCACTTGTCAACACAGACGTACGCAGTATTGGTCAACCAGCGATACACGGCGCTAGTCAGCATACTGATACACAAAACAGGTTAACACACTACTACTCTCTACTAGTCAACACAGCGATGCAGAGCGCTATTCAGCGCAGCAGTACACAGCACTGGTCAGTACAGCGGTACACAGGAATGGTCAACACAGCAATACACAGCACTGGTCAACACAACAGTACACAGTACCGGTCAGCACAGCAGTTCACAACACTGGTCAACACAGCGGTACACACACAGCACCGGTCAACACTGCAGTGCACAAGGCTGGGGTGAAAGCGAATGTGATGCAGATGTTCCCGCTGGGTGACGCCTCTCACCTGAAGGGAAAGTATTGCGTGCACCACCACTCCTCTTGTGGTACAGACCTCCACCACCAGCACTACACATGTTGTGGTACAGACCTCTACCACCATCACCGTACCTTTTGTGGAACAGAGCTCTCTTTCTATTTCTCTGTCTGATGGCATGACCCTAAGTAATCAAGCAAACACACACACACACACACACACACAGAAGCCGTCAGACAACACTGTACCTTACTGCGCGGACAGTAACTCTCTCTGGTCAGGGAACAAACTTGTCTCAGCTGACCTTACGGTGACCTCATTACCAGGCCTTGAACCGCTACCTTCTCTCCTGCCAGTCCTATCGTTACCGCCGCCCCAGAGAGGCTTATCATTATACGCAACAGTGACTTTCTTTGCGCTTTATATTACTTCCCTGAGCAAGTCTTATAGTGGCTGTAAACCTCTCCCTACCCAGGAGGCAAACATGGCTGCTAATTTAATACGTTAGTCCTCCCTTCGTGGGAGATGTTTTTGTTTATTTTTTTTCTCTCTCGTTTCCCTGTCTTATGTCATATGAAGGAAATACGATGTTTTACTGATCCATTTTCTTTATTTTTTCTTCCTGGCCTTCAGCATCCTATCCTTAGCGATAGACCTGACCTTTATGGGTCAGCTTAAAGATCAGGGAGTAATGAAGATGCCTTATACTCTCAAGGGTATGGTAAAGATGAGCGTTCAATGATGTTTGGATCTCTTCCATGAATGGTTAGGTTAAAGTCTGTTTAAGTCAAAGATCCGTTCAGCTTGTTCCGTGGGAGTAAGGTTAAACGCATCTTTACTGATGGCCAGTGGTGTCGAGGGTGTAGTGAGGACACATTAGCAGAGTGACAGTGCGGGGAGTGACACACTACGTTCACTTGTGCTGAAGATTCTAGATTATACTCCATCCTTAGTCATACTATCCAGTCTCTCAGCTTTATGACGGCGAAAAAAACATGTTACCTGATCGTCGAGTGATGAGAGACAGTACCGTCTGCATATAACTAACCCACTAAGTCATCCCTCCCATAGATAACCTAAGTCGAATTTATCTTCAAGGCGAAACAACTGCTGCCTAACTGGGGTTCAGATGTGAGCCCCTGGCGAATGGAGATATTGGTTATCATAATGATAACAGATTACTTGCTTATGATGACAACAGATTGTTTGCTTATGACAACAGGTTACTTGCTTGTGTCAACAGGCGATTTTCTTGCGATGACAGCAGAGTACTTGCCAATGACAATTGGCATAACAGCAAATCAATTGCTTATGACGACAGATTAGCTTACTGATTACCACAAATCATGGCAACAGATCTGTAGATGTTCCAAACAAATCACTGGAAGTTGTTAAGGACGTAGTTGCTTTATCTGAGGTCGCCAGGAGTTATCCTAAAGCAAGTCTCGTTATCCTTATCCCACTTGAGACTATATTGGCTTATCACAGTTTCACTTGGAACTACACAGGCTTATCCCAGTCTTACTTGGGACTACATAGGTTTATCCCATTCCCATATGAGACATCATGGTGTCCTATGGGTCATTACCAGCAGTTGTCGGTCATTACTGACGAGAGTAATGAAACGCCTTTCAGGTCAACACAGTATATAAGAAATACCACATGTCAGGAATCATTACATTAACATTGGAATCATCAATAAATCATTACAGGCCATCAGGAATCATTGCATTGCATTGCAACGTAACTCACAAAGGGCCGACATGAATCATTACAATGCAACATAAATCATCAACATAAATCATCAAATGCCGTCAGGAATCATCACAATGCAATAAGAATCATCATATGACATCTTCAGTCATCAGAGGTTATCAGGAATCATGTCAGTGCCATAGAGATCACCACAGTACATCTGAAGACATCACTGCTTATCAGAAATCGCTTCATGAAATCAAAAGTCATCATACAGGTCATTTGAAATCATTACAGGTCGTCAAGAAATCACGACAGGTCATCAAAAATCACCACGAGTCATCATAGTCCATCATCAGGGATGGTCACAGGTTAACGCAACCCCTCACCTCACTAGCAGTGTGGAGGGTCAGGGAAAATGGGCTACAAGAGGGGAACTCTGGGTTCCTGCCAGATTACAAGGAGATAAACCTCTATTACCACCAGTCACGCACGTCATATTATCTCGTTATCAACATGATAGACATTATTATATCTTTTGATGTGGTCACCTGGGAAATCCATGACTCCATCTGAGGCACTTGCGAATCAGGGTTTTCGTGTTTCTCGAAATATAAGAAATGATTTAATGTCACATATCTTGTAATTCCAAAGGTCTTTCATCTCTGACGGTTCGTATGGAATCAAACAACATCATGAACAGTGGCATGGAACGAGACTAACGAGGGAGATTATGGTGAACAACACCAAAATTATTGCTAATTTGCAGTGGTCGGAGGAGATTACGGATATTAAGAGCCATTCACATTAGAGAAAAAGTACCTGTATTCACCATCCAGACAAACATGACCACCGCCATACAGCTCTCTGATGGACCGCCAATAGGACGCAGACGGATGGGACACGTCACTGACCCGTCACAAGCTACCGAGTCCGCTATCCCTGTACAACAGGAATACGTTCCCTGCTTAAGGTCAGAGAGCCAGACGAGCCGATCCTAGCCTCAGCTCCGCGACTGAACAGTATCGGTCTCGCATGACTTAGTGTATTTAGTGATGGATTTTCTATATTCCTACCTCGTGTAATATTGTTCGTCTGTGTTTTTCCTCAACTGTAAGTTTTCCTATACTTCTGTTTCCATATGTTGTATTTAAGATTACTCAAACTACCCTTCTTGATTTGTTAATTGCTTCGCTTTTGGTGTTTTCCCTTACTTTTATGTGCTATATGCTGTGTTTTTAGATATTGTTTAGGTTTTCCATATAATATCCTAGTTTTGTTAAGCAGTTTTTCTCCTTTTGTAGATTTCTGATGATGCCTCTGTGTAGGCGAAAGCTTGAATGTGATAAATGATGAACTACGGACAACTGGTGTTTAAACACCTACCGAATGGTAGAATAATACTGTGAAAATTAGAGAGCATAAGAAAGAAGATTAGTAAC
>JAYMFT010013630.1:0-16756 GCA_038088735.1 Panulirus argus | reverse complement strand
TCTGCGGCCAGAATTCGAACCTATGTTTTTTGACCCCGGCCGGCCCATGCTTGCCTGATAGTGAGTACAACAAATTCATTATCATCATTGTTTTTGTTGGTTTTGTTAGAATTATTATTTTTATTATTATCATTATTATCATTATTATTAGTAGTATTATTATCATTATTATTATTATTATTATTATTATTATTATTATTATTATTACCATTATTATTATTACCATTACTATTACTATCATCATTAACATTATCATTATTATTATAATTATTATCATTTCACACTCGTTCGTCCATTCCCGCGTTTGCGAGGTAGCGCCAGGAACAGACGAAGAAAGGCCACATTCGCTCACAGCCATTCTCTAGTTGTTGTATTTAATACACCGAAACCAGAGCTCTACGGACCTTTCCATGGTTTACCCCGGCCACTTTACATGCCCTGGTTTAGTCCATTGACAGCACTTCTACCCTGTATACCACATCGTTACAATTCACTCAGTCCTGTGCACACCTTTCACCCTCCTGCATGTACAGGCCCCAATCACTCAAAATCTTTTTCACTCCATCCTTCCACCTTCAGTTTGGACTACCCTTTCTTCTCGTTCCCGCCACTTCTGATACATATATCTTCTTTGTCTACCTCCCCTCACGTCTTCTCTCTTAACAGGCAAATTTACAAACTTATACCTCTGCAGCTGAACGCTCACCTTTATCCCCCTTGTCTCTATGCAGTGGCACTATACATGCATTTCGCCAATCTTCGGGCACTTTACCATGAACCATACATACCTTGAAAATCCTTATCCAATAATCAACAACATAGTCACCCACTTTTTTGATAAATTCAACTGCATTACCATCCACCCCAGCCGCCGTGCCATATTTCGTCTTACGTAAGGCTTTCACCACCTCTTCTCTCTTCACCAGACCACTCTCCATGACTCTCTCACTTCGCATAACTCCCCGACCAATACACCCTATATCTGCCATCATATCATCAAGCACATTCAACAGTCTCTTAGAATACTCACTCCATCTCCTCTTTTATTTTATTACACCTGTTACCACTTCCCCTTTTGTCCCCTTCACCGATGTTCCTATTTGCTCTCTCGTTTTCCGTACATTATTAACTTCCTTCCAAAACATATTATTCTCCCTAAAGTATAGTAGTACTCGCTCACTCCAACTCTAATATGCTCTCTTTTTCAAACCGCGTACCTTCCTCTTGACCTCCTGCCGCTTTCTCTTAGACATCTCCCAGTCATTTGCTCTCCCCCCTGTGAGTAACGCCCAAACGCCTTTCTTTTCTCTTTCAGTGACAACTTTACTTCTTAATCTCTTCACTCACTATCTTTTCTAATCTGCCCTCCTCCCACCGCATGCCACATGCATTTCTCGCCCATACCACCAGCACTGCTTCCCAAAATACCTCCCATTTCTCACCCACTCCCCCTGCTTCACCTAATCTTATCTTTTGCCATTCTACACTCAACCTCTCTTGGCATTTCTTCACACAGGTCTCTTTTCCAAGCTCACTTACTCTTACCGCTCTCTTCTCACCAACATTGTCTCCTCTTTTCCGTAAACTTTTACAAATCTTCACACTTCACCAGCTGCTCCTCTAAGCACATTTACATCCAAAAGTCTCTCTTCCACACGCCTATCAGTTGATATGTAATCCAGTAATGCCCTCTGACCATCTTTCCTATTCACATACGTATAATTGTATATGTCTCTGTTTTTAAATCAGGTATTCCCAATCAACAGCCCCTTTCTAGCACACAGCTCCACAAGCTGTTCACCATTTCCGTTCATAATACTGAATACCTCATGCCCCCTGATTATGCCTTCAACTGCCACATTACTCACCATCGCATTCAAATCACCCATCCTTAACACCCGGTCTCGTGCATCAAAACTGCTGACACACTCAATTAGCAATTCATGCTTAGCTCCTTCTTCAGTTCCGTCTTTTAGAAACTGAAATGCAGGGAGGGGAGGGTTTCTAGCCCCCTTCCTGCTCTCGCCCCCTTTAGTCGCTGTTCACGAAACGCACGGAAGGTGTGTGTTAGGCTTGCTTTATTCTTAACACTGAACTACAACAGTTTTGAGATTGCAACACCCATGTGGCATCTCATGCAGTACATGCTAGGATTCGAACCGTAATGCTTGGATGATCCGAGATTAACCCACCACAGTTGCAGTAGTATTAATGTGGCTCTGGACTCAAAACCTCAGTGGTGAGAGCTTATGACAAAACAATTAATCGGTTAGGTTTTCCACAATGGTTCTTTTATGCTGTGAGCACAGTGTTGTAAGGTCTCAAAGCATCACCGCTAGAAACTTGAAGTTCAGTGTTGAGGATGATACTGTAACAAGAAATTTAAGTGATACTCCTGCTGTCAAGATATAGATGTCACATGGTCATGCATGACTTAAGAGGCAAGTGTACGATGCAAATTGTAGCTCATTCCATGTCAGATGTGGGTGAATACATGACGCATACTTTTCATGACGCATCAACTGCTGTGGCGTCATGCTTCACACCACAGCTGTGTGTGTGCCATGGCCTCACACCACTGCTGTGTGTTATGATCTTACAGCGATGCTGTATGCACTGTGGTCCCACACCTCTGCTTTGTATACCGGTACCTCACACCACTCCTGTTTCTGTCGTCATTTCACACCATTGCTGTGTGCCCTGACCTCTCACCACCACTGCTGTGTTGTGTGGCCTTACGCTAACGCTTTGTGTCCTAACCTTACATCATTCCTATGTCCTGACCATACACACCAGTGCTGTATTATGAACACATACATTACATAGGGCACACGCTTATGGTAAAGAAGTCTCTCGTGTTCTGAAGCTATATTAATTGCTTGGGTTTCGCTTGAGTTGCTCGCAGTATAACTTGCGGACCGACCCCTTATAAGTTATCACTGTTAACGCTCTGTAATCACTGGTAATCATATACCATCAGCCTTCGCTGAAAACGTGATTTTGTAGATTAAGAGAAACAAAAAAGAAACACAGTTCATCATGACTGAGTTTGGGCTTCGAGTGATTCAGGGAAGTGACTCTCTTTCTCGACGTGTGCCCTTGCGATGACGTGCTCACAGAGAGAGATATATAGGTGGGTGAGGCCCAGCGATACACTGAACCCTGAGCGTTGTAGTGCTGGGGGACGGATGTCATTGGTATGGGAACTCTTGTTGTTGTGTGGACTGATCTCTCCCATCTCTGCTCTCCTGATATTCCTCTCAGTTCTCTTAATTCTTTCAGCTCCTCCGCTGCTTCCAGTTCTTCCTATCCTTCTTTTCCTACCTTTCCTTTTCATGTTTCCTGTTTTCTCTTCTTTCTTCTACTCCCTCTTCCTATTCTCTTAGTTCTTTCTCTCTATTATCTTTTTGTTTTCTCTATCATCTGTGATCTTTATTCTTTTAGCTCATCTCTTTCCTTTCTCCTGAATGTTCCTACTCCCTCATTTATTGTCTTCCTCCTCTTCCTCCTCTTCCTCCTCCTCCTCCACCTCCTCTGCCTCCTCCCCTTCCTCCTCCTCCTCCTCTTTCTCCTTTCTTTCCTCCTCCTCCTGTGTTTATTTAGTCCCACCATATGGCTAACAGACAAAGAATTAATCACAGTCAGTATATCTCATGAACATGATAGCTGATATAACATCTTTCCCATCTTGGAAATCATCTTGAAATCATTGCGGACTTTAGTTAGAAAGATTCCCAGCTACATCCAGCTTGAAACGAACCTCGCTGTACGATACTGTCTAATGATTTCTTAAGGTTAATCTGAGCTATGATTGCGGTGGTGTGTCGTATAATTAGCGTAATCTCGAGGCATTATTTTCGTCATGCAGTGTATTCAGTCAGGTTGAATTTAGTTATCTGTCTGAAAGTTAAGATATTTAGCTTTTTTCCCGTAATGTTAGTCATTAGTTGTATAAAGAAAAAAGAGTTTAGTTTAATGACAATGACTGTAATTGTCCATCCTTGCTATGTTCAACTTCTCCCAGATAATTTGCAAGGGAAATTACCAAGTATTAAGTTTACTTAAAAAAATAAAAGTCTTAGAACTTAATTAATGTCGTACATGTTACGATAGTGTCCTCGGTAGGTGGTGCAGACCGTGGGAGAGACAGGAGGGAGTCATTGTGGGAAATCGTGGCACAGGGGAGGAAGGGGAGTGGGGAGTGGTAGGGGAGTTTGCCAGGAGTCTCGATAGATATATTTTTGTTTCCTTCCTTTGAAAGGAGGGACACCAGAGAAGGACCTTATTGTAGTGTTTCTTCTTTAGTTATTGTTGTTGTTACAGAAACGTGTGGTTGTTATACACACACACACACACACACACACACACACACACACACACACACACACACACACACATACACACATGCATGTATGCAAGTATAAGGCTCATGGTCCTGAAGACATTTCTCCATATGTGCTGAAGGAATGTGCGGAGGCACTTGCTTGTTCACTCGAAACATTACTCAGTAGGTCACTGCATGGCAGATGTCGTGCCTACATTTAAGAAAACGTTCGGGAAATCGCGCTGAGCTACAGGCCAGTCTCACTTACGAGTATGGTCAGTAAAACACAGGAGAAAATAAACATAAAGTAGATGGATGGCTTCCTGCAAAGGAGAAACCATCCTAACTCGGAAGTTGATTAATAAGTTAGAGTTGCAAACAGGAATAAGGGACAGACTCCATCACTGGATAAAAGTTTGCCTTCGTGGAAGGGAACAAAGGACATAGGCAAGAGGAGCATGAGCGAAATGGGCTGGGAGTCACCACTGGCGTGCTGCAGGGTCCGGGTCTGGGCCCACTAATATTCTTGGTGTATGTAAATGACTTAACTGATGGACTGGACTCTCATATAAACGTGTCTGCAGATAATGCTAAAGTCACGAGGACACCTGTATAAACTCCAGAGTTGGTTTGATATATGATTGATGAGATTCAGCCCGAGTAAGTGCAAGGAAATGAAGATGAGACACAGTGAAAGAAGGCAGTGGAAAAATTATTCACTAAAGGGAAATAAGCTGCAGCAAGCTATGTGTGAAAGACATTGTGCATAACAGGAGAATTGTGAAAGATATAGACTATCTGCTTGTAAAATTTAGACTCAGATTGAATTATATGGTTAAGTAATTGTTTGGTTAGCTATTCAAGAAATACAGTAGACCAAGACTGGATCTTGCTTCTCATTTCTGCTCCCAGTACCTAAAGAAGCACAAAAATTTTATGAGTCTAGAGAAGATAAACCAAGATGGTATCCGACGTATGAGAACTGAGTCACTAT
This sequence comes from Panulirus argus, assembly GCA_038088735.1. Classification (NCBI taxonomy): domain Eukaryota; kingdom Metazoa; phylum Arthropoda; class Malacostraca; order Decapoda; family Palinuridae; genus Panulirus; species Panulirus argus. The sequence goes on along the minus strand of JAYMFT010013630.1, from coordinate 11,438 downwards.
GAGAGGCTGAGAGCTATAAATTCATCCAGCAGGGAGGAGAGAAGAGAAAGTGGTGACCTGATTACAGCCTCCGAGTTTCTAAAATCAGTCGGTTGATGTCGATATTGATCGGTTCTTCAGGAAACGTATCATTTACCAGAGCCACCAGAGACCACTACAGGAAGTTGGCAAGAACCTTCTTTAGAAAGATCGTAAAGACGTATTGGTTTAGGGTCAGGGTGGTAGATGGTTAGGATAAACTGAACAAAAAAACTGTGAATGTCGGTAGGTTGTAAAGGCTACTTAATGGTTTAAAAAGTTCAAGAGACGGAGCCCATGGGATATGGAAATCTGTCCACATACTAAACAAACAGTTAATTACACACACAAAGGTATACAAATATTCAAAAAGTCATGTGATACAGAAAAAGTTTAAGATATGGCGCTTTATAAGGGTAAAACTCCATCTCCGTACCATACAAAAAGGTAACTACACACACACACACACACACACACACACAAACACGATGCTTGTAAACAATCAAACAACTACTCTTTACCATGTAATTGTTTTCCTTCTTGTACACGTTTTCATTATATATATATATATATATATATATATATATATATATATATATATATATTTTTATATTTATAAAATCAATTCTATTTCAGTAGATATGATGCAGTTTAAGAGATGACAGTCGGGTTTAAGGTTCTCCTTGTGTATCATTTAGTGCGAAAATTGGCACACGAAAAACTCCTAATATTTACTTCTGTCTGTTTTCAGTTTGTAATTTGTTTGCTGTACTAAACGCACAAAAGTTTTTGAATTACAGCTGCTGGTCTTCACTATTAACGTACATAATTCAGAGAAATGTTTGACGTTATGACTAAAACGCTGTGGGAATCTGATCTGGTATCAGCGTACCTCGTCGACCCCCAAGCCTGTAGCGCCCGGCCATCAGAACCGGGTTCTCTGTCAACTATTTACAAAATAATTCGACGATGGAAGACTGGACGGCAGTGACTCGTCTTTCTCGAGAATATATATTACTGGAGACGTCGCTTTCCCGCATTTCCAACAGTCTAATGTTATTAGGGTAGACAAGATAACGCTCGCCATACAGCAGGCGAATGTTATCATTATGTAAGGCAGTATAACACTTTTCACCGTTGTCAGATGTTATCGTTATGCTAGGCAGCAGAACACTTGCTACAGCGGTCGAACGTTATCGTCAAGCTAAGCAAGATTACACAACATCGCATGTGTTGAATATTGTCATTAAGCTAAGCAAGATGACACATCGCGTGAATCGAATGTTATGATTAATCTAAGTAAGTTAACACGCCCCAGCAGTCGAATGTTACCCATGAGCCTAGTTAGATAACCCATTGTAGAAATCGAGTGTTATCACTATGCCCAGGAATATAACACGCTTCGATAGCCGAGTCACACAACACATCGCAGGAATCTATTGTTATCATTATCTCAAGTAGACAACACTTGCCACAACATTTGTTATCAAGCCAGTACTTAGTTGAGAATTAGAATGCAACGAGTTGGCAACAAAGTGTCTTTCGTAGCCTTGGACGACCTGTTGATGTTGTCTGCCAGAATAAAAAGGAAATCTTTCTAAACACTTTGACTGTGGGAGACGCTGGAAACACGGCTGCCGTGGACGAGAACAAATCCATCGTGGGGATTTTTTTCAGTGATGTTAAGAGCTGCTGGTTATGAAGTGGTTATGACGACCTCTTTCGTTCGGCCCTTAAGCACGACTCCTGAGCACGAGAGACACGACCCTTGGCCACTACAGTTCGACACTTGGGTGCAGTGGCGTGGCCTTTGGCCTAAGGGCTAAGGCTCACGTCAAGGGTCACGCATTCATACCCATTGGTCGTACCGTCGAGCACAAGGGTCGTACCGTCGTGCTCAAAGGGTCGTTCCGTCGTGCTCAAAGGGTCGTACCTTCGTGCTCAAAGGGTCGTACCGTCGTACTCAAAGGGTCGTACCGTCGTGCTCAAGGGTCGTACCTTCAAGCTCAAGGGTCGTACCGTCGTACTCAAAGGGTCGTACCGTCGTGCTGTCGTCCTCAAAGGGTCGTGCTGTTGTGTTTAAGGGTCGGTCGTGCAGTCGTCCTCAAGGGGTTGACATAAGCAGTTTTTCGCCGGTCATTCATTGGTAATCAAATTCATGAATTTGATAATTGTTATGTGATTGTTGATAACTATGGTGAAGACTTTTTCTTATATCTAAATTATAGAGAAGACTACTGTTCTTATTGTTAACTACAATGAAGACTTTTATTCTTATAATGTTAACTGTAGTGAAATCTTAGACTATGATAAAGTCTGGTATTCTTACACTGTCAATCAATGCGAAGGCTCCTGTTCATAGCAGATTGCTAACTTTAGTAAATATTTCTTTTCTGTTGTTACGTATAGTGAAAACATTCTTAAGTTGTTAACTATAATGAAGATTCCTTTCCTTTAGTTGTCAGACATGGTAAAGATTCCTCTACTTAAACTGTTAGAAATAGAGAAGAATCATTTCCTTAAATTGTTAGAAATGAAGAAGATTCCTATCCCTAATTTGCTAGACATGGTGAAGAGTCCTTTCCTTAAACTGTCAGACATGGTGAAGACTTTCCTTAAATTGCTAGATATCGTGAGGAATCCTTTCCTTAAATTGTTAGACATGGTGAATAAATCCTTTCTTTAAATATTGAGAAATAGCGAAGATTCCTATCTTTAAAATTGTGAACTAGACTTTTATCCTTAAACTATTAACCAACTCAGTTTCCAGACGTTGGAAGATTATCTTTCTTTCTTTTCACACAAGTTCTTTTGCACCTTGTCTGCTCATTATGAAAAAAAAAAAGGGGAGATAGATTTATGACATTCCCTCCTAAATTGCAAAACCAGGAATGTGGTAATTAACATATGCGGTCGAGATGGGGGCGATAAGGCTGATCCAACTTGCAGCTGACTGGGAATTTATACGAGGCTTGCCCTTTGGTTTCTAAAGTGGTGAAGGGTTGGGTTTCTAAACGACCATGGAGATCCTTTTCTTTTTCTAAAACATTTCATTTGAAAATGAAGATTTATGAGTACGTTTTCGTGTCACAAGGCGTTCTGCTGGTGGTTTCTAGATTGGTTTGGGTTTCTAAAGTTATAGTGAAACGGTTTCTAAAATAGTATGACATGGATCTAAAGATCCGTAAGTGTAAGGACCTCTGCGGTGTAGCGTTGTTGGCCATGACGCATTCATTCACAGACCTTCCGGCGTCGAGGTTCGAATCCTGGTTCTGGTAATCGGTACACATTCAGCCCAGCTCTTCATCCTCCTCTTGAGACTGGTCGACGAATTGAGTTCCAGGCTTAAATTAGGATATATATATATATATATATATATATATATATATATATTCATACATACCCGCCATTTCCAGCATGAACGAGGTAGCATCAAGAACAGATGACAGAGCCTTAGAGAGAAAATTCCTCACATTTCTCCTTCCTCTGTTCCTTCTTTTGGAAAGAAATACAGGATGGGAGGATTTCCAGCCACCCGCTTCCGCCCCTCTCTTAGTCGCCTTCCACGACACGCAAGGAATACGCGGGCATTACACATTCAGCTTTGATGAGATGGCCTTGGTCAGCGCAATCAGTTGCCCGTACTGTCTCAGCTAACATAAAAAGAAATACATTCTAGTGTTATTAAATACGTGTCCTGTCGGTGATCCTTCAGATGATATACTGGACCCTAGATGGCTCTGGCGATCGTAACTAAAGTAGTAAGTCAAGTGCTTTCCACTGACTTTTGAAGTGGATTTTAACAATGCCCGTTGAGTATCCCACTGGTGTCTGAAACAGCCACTCTACTGGTTTCTTTTGTTGGGTGGTATTTGCATCTGAAATGCTTACTGTACACTCGTTTCTAATGTAGCCCTCCAGTAAGTTTTTAAAGTGGTCTATCTGTATTTCCTGAGGCAGGAATAATTTTCTTTTAGGTCCTTTTAGCTGCATGTCTAATCCATTCTAAATTTCACTCGAGGTTAGAAAGACCCCCAGCCTTTGTAATGAATTTTTACAAATATTCTCATTATGTAATTGTCAGCAATTAGTAGAGAAAGAGGAGGAGACTGATCCATTGGCATCTACGGGGATATACTGGCCAGAAGTGAAGCAGATGTGAGGGAACAAAGTAAGACATTAGTTAAGTAGGAAACGATATCACCAGTCGATCCTGCCCTTGGAGCCTTAGTAATGATCAGAAAATGCTTAAGGATACTGGACTTCAGGAGGCCATAAGCCTGTGATATCCTCTCATGCTTAAGCTGACGACCTATGGAGAAGATTTCAACATACTCCATAGTGAAGGCTGGTCTCATACAGGAGGGAGGGAAAGAATTGAAGCCCTCATGTTTTCCATTCTTAATGATCTGGAGCAAATTATCCTCCACCCTACCCATATTCCATACTGTTACTGCCATTCTCCTAACACTGAATTAGTTTGTCACCTCTAATCCTTTCGTGTTGCAGCTACACAATCTCGCTTGCAGTTGGTTGAATTGGCCATTCTCTTGTGGATGTATGTTTATTAACTACGCCTTCTCTTCTAGAAGCTACCCTTTCTAAACGTCAGTATTAGGACCTCAATATCCCTGTCTGATCTAACTTAAAAAATGTCTCTTTTACTTTCCTTGGGCGGATCACAATTTCTCCTCTGGTGATGCTTCTGTCTCTGCTGAGCATGCGATTGAAGTCGTCACTGTTGCGGAAATGGAAGCATATATCCACTCTTCCTCTAAGAGTGCTTATTCTTCCAGCACATGATTGACCCATCCATGTTCTGATGCCATTCAAACACGGGACTTGGCACACTGGACTAGGAGAAACTATCCTTCCTCCGACTCTCATCTACTTTTCACCTCTGCCAACAATCACTGCGACGCGTCCCCTTCGCCAAAGGAAGTATGACAATCACCTCCCCTTTATCCATTGACAGCTCTTCGTGGTCTTTTAGCAAAAGGTTTCTTCCGTACTCCCTTTCCTTCGGTTTGCAACTCTGACGGTACTATGACTGTCTCTCCCGGTGAAAGGCAACTCTTTCTGGTTCTCTCTTTTCTCCTCTAACTCCACCTTGGATGACTCCAATTTTCCTTCTTCCCCTTGTTGTTCCTCTCACTAATCCTGCGACCTTCAAAATAATCTTTTCGTACAGTGCGTTCATTGTACTCATACAAGAGTCTTACTTTCGTGGCCAAGGGTCGTACCCTCGCGCCCAAGAGTCAGACCTTCGTGCCCAAGGGTAGTACCTCCATGCTCAAGGGTCGTACCGCCTTTCTTAAGGGTCGTTCCATTGCGTTGTAGACTGTCCCGCCATTTTCAGTTCTCCCAGTACCATTACATTGCCTCAGTCGCTACAGCATCTTCACTGCCTTCATTATCATCATCATCATATCCTTGTTGCCAATGACATCATCATCATCAATGATGTCAGCCTCGTCATCACTATTAGTAACACAGTTATCACCAGCGTCATTATTCACTATCACTGTACTATCAATGTCGTCATTTATCAAATCATTTATCAATGTTATTTTCATAATGTCTGGATATTATCATCATTACCCAAGTCTTCACTAAGTCTTTACCATCTCCATCATCCGTATCAGGATTGTTATCAGGGAGTAAAATGTCATCTGCTGTGGCGACTGAAGTAACTCGGAACAACAAAAAACGGTTGTTCTGAGACTGAGAGAGAGAGAGAGAGAGAGAGAGAGAGAGAGAGAGAGAGAGAGAGAGAGAGAGTGTGTGTGTGTGTGTGTGTGTGTGTTAGTGTGTGTACATGTTTGTGTATATACATGCTTGTGTTCGTGTGTGTTTCTGTGTGATTACTGTTTGTGTGTTGCGGGGAGAAAGTTTTACACACGTGTTCTTCTGTCTCAGCCTTATTTATATATCTACCACGTATTTATTCCTATGTATGTATGCACACACATACACACTCCAGCATTAGTCAATTACCCATTTATGAACCAACTCGAGGGAGTGGAGAGGGGGGGTGGGGAAAGGGATGAGCACCTGAGTTGGGTGTGGGCTGACCGTTATTTTCAGAATTCGAACCCATGTAGCTCCGACCCTGGGCTGACCTCTGCAGACACATGGTAGTAATGCTAACCATTACACCTCGTGTGTGTATGTCTGTGTATGTCAAATAAATGAATAAAAAGACGAATAACGGTTTATTGAATTTAGGCAGTCATTCGTCTGAAAATACGCAGTTGAGGTATTAAAGATATTAAGGAACTGGGAGGTCATAATAGTAATTAGTTAGCTAATTATAAAAGAGCTTAGGATCAAGGGAGGCTGGATATTGCCATGCTTTGGATAAACACATGGGCGAGGTGCATCTAAATAGCCAGGGTGGCAGATGTAAAGGAATATTTACAGAGAGTAAATTCTATGGTTTGTACATTATGCACTTGGCTGATCGTCTAGTGATGAACAGTTACATTGATACAGTAGTTGACACACAACGCGGCCTAACTGACAAAAAATTGAGCTGTTTACAAGTACTTGCTTTGCTATGCACCCATTCATTGAATATTTATGACGTTCGAAATGGTAGGTATAGGACTTATTCTTATATATGTCTGTACGAGCCCTGATTGGTACAAGTCGATTGTGGTAAAGAACGGCGGTCTGTGGATGAGGGGCGTCGTGAGGAAGGAGGTCTCTATGACGGGGGCGTGTCAGCAGTTTATTGCCAAACTGCCGTGTGAGCTGCCGGTGTTGCTCGAAGAGGGGTGGATAGATTCAGTAAGATGAGGGACTCCTTGTTGGTGGTTTAAGATGGGGCCAGGATGATTCTGCATGCCCTTTTATGCACTCTTTATACCAGGCTGGGGAGGCGTAGATGTGTGTGTGTGTGTGTGTGTATTGTTTCTTCTCGCATTTGTGTAATTACCTATGTTTACAGTGAGGGAAGAGATATGTACACTCATGGGGCTCCATCTCTTGAACTTTCTCAACAACCACAACTTTTTCAACTTTCGTAAGCTGTCAGCATTCACAATCTGATCAGTAAGATTATTCCATCAATCCAATACGTTGTTATTATAAAAGTGCTTTTTGATATATTTGCTGATACGTTTTTCATGCTTATGTTCTTGTTATAGCCTCTGGTTGCTCTGTTTCTGCATTTTTCGGAAAATAAACTGCTCACTGTAAACACTGTCAAACTGGTTTTCAAAACTGAAGGTTGTGTTTATGTCACCCCACACTCTTCTCTGCCCCCATGGCGGGCAAATATGTGGCCTATTACTGTAACTTAGATCTCTCATTTATGGCATCATTATTTTCTTAGCCTCCTCCGGACTTTCTCCATTATTTCGCTATACTTTTCAAGCTGTTGTGACTAAACCTGAGAAGCATATTCAAGCATATTCAAATGCAGTACGCTGTGAATACTTTGCCGAGCACTTCCCTAATCATGTTCTTAAATGCGGTTCTAATGTTTGCCAGCAGACAGCTTGTTTTCTTTTCAAACCTGGCGGCAGGTTGTATACAAAGTCGACCCCCCCCCTCTCAAGGTTCCCTCTCACACAGACTCTTACAGCTTCTTTCCTGCAGCATGATATTCGTATCGAAACATTCTTTCACTCTCCCATCCTCATTATTTTGCATTTGCTCAAGTAAGAAATTTTTTTTTTTTTATCAACCATGTGTCAGACCAAATTTGTCGTTTGTCTAGGCACCCTTGTGAGATGATGCCATCCTCCTCATGCTTAACTTCCCTCATGACATTAGCGTCATCCGTGGACATATTTACGAGGACAGTCCTTCTGGCATGGCATATACGCCGGTCAACAAGAGCACTGTTGCCAGGACAGAGCCCCTGAGGCTCATATCTGGTGACTCCTACTCATTTCCAGAAGGCCCCCCCCTTGATTTACATCCTTGGTTCCCTTCCACTAAGTAAGTTTTCTATCCATTTAAGGACTCTTCCACTTATTCCAGCCTGAAAATCCAACTTCTTTATCATCAGTCTCACATATGGTGCAGTGTTGAATACCTTTTTGGTAGTCCAGGAACACACAGTTAACCCACATTTCTCTTTTTGTCTAGAAAAGGACCTCACTCTCTTACAGAAGTCTCAGGGATTTATAACGTATCACCTCCTTTCCCTAAATTCGTGTTGTGTCTCTCGCCTAGGTAGTTACGCCTCTAAAAATAATCGTACATTTTCTTTCTGACTGTCTTTTCTAGCGTTTTACAGACCACACTCATCAGGGAGAATCGGTCTGTGGTCCAGCACAGTTTCTCTGTCTTCTCTCTTAAAGACAGGCACGAAGTTTGCTTTCTTCCACTAACCTGGCACTATTATATCCTCCAGTAGCCTAGCAGACATACCTTAAGCAGCCTGTCAAGTGTTCCTTTACATATCTTCAACACATATCGAGGAACTTCATCAGGACCATGAGCTTTATATGGAAAACCCCTGTGGTAGCTTACTGATGTCTTTTCTGGCTGTTTCAGTGCTTTCCAAGACCCCTGTCCCATTCCATCTTGCTAACTCTGAGGCTATGGTGTTTCCCGCTGTGAAGACACTTGGACCTGTTATTAAGCTCTTCACATAGCTTTACATCGCCCATTACAACTCTTCTCTCCGAATCCCTTATCTTGGTTACCTGCTGTCGAACTGATGTTTTACTCTTGATGAATATATAAAAAGTTTTGGATTATCTCCTACTTTTTTCACAATATTCTCTTCAAAGATCCTCTGCTCCTCCTTCCTTATCTTGCTGTACACGTTTCTCGTTCCCTTATACCTACTAGATACTAGCTGGTTATTGCCCATATCTTCTCAACAATACGTCCCTCAGATTATTGCTTTTGGCATATTTTTACCGAACTATATCACCCTGCTTTCTAAGCTTCCTTCTGTATTTGTAGCTAAAGGTTCTTCTAAGTTCCTAAGTACAGATTTCACAGAGCCTTCCAAAACAGGGATCTGTATCATGGCTACAGAATTTCATTACCCAGTTCTTGTTCTAAAAAAAAATAGCTCTATGTAGTTTTCACAATTGTATCTCCTATTATTTTCATTTTCACTTTTCTTACCCTAATGTGTAAGAACAACATCTGGTAATGATCAGTCCCTCCGATTCTAGTGTGATCAGTGAAACACTGATACACGAAATTTCAGTAAACGCTCTAAGAACTTGTCGTACAATTAATCATCTCCGCGAGAATCTAAACTTCTCTAGTCTGTTTCTTTATAACTAAAATTCCTCATCATTAAAACTTCATCATTTGTGATGAGTACTTGTACTGGTTGCTTCCTACGTCATCGTGATTGTTCTCTCTTAGCTTTCTCTGAAAAAAGGAATATGTGGTTCATTGAATTCTCTAAAGAATTATAGATTATCAAAACTACTATGAATAATTTTTCTCGTTCCATTATGTAATGTTTGAATTGGTCGTCCTTCTCTTAATACTGCATGAAGCTTAATGTTATTCTTAATCCTTTGTCTTCCCTTTTCCTTCATACCGTCCCGAGTTCCTCCAGACAGATTGGGTCAGATCTTATCTGCTTTGTACGTTTTGTCCCCACCACTCCATCAGCATCTTGTTCGTTGCCCCTAAATCGATTTTTAAACTCCTGCCCTTATCCAGTCACTACCAATCACTCCACGTTCTTATTCATTTCCAATCTGACATTCCTAATCAGATGACATTTTTGACCTCTCTGACAGCACGAATCCCACTGCCAAGCCAACATGCAACATCGAACGGCCAATCGCTGCCGCTCAACATGACTACAACTCTTCCGGGAGTCACATACCACATACACATCACATTCACTCCGTCACTGTTTTGCTCTCTGTCCTCTTCGGATGTCTCGCTTTTCAGCATTCGGACTGTATTCAGTACTTCTTCCTTTCTTCCGTCTATAAGCCACCTCTAATGACTATCTTGACTGACTTCCTCCTTGTCAGTGGGTTTCTAACACAGCTTCAGTACATGAATCGGTGAAGGTGATCATTACTGGCGGCTTCCTCGTGTCTTTACTACATCTACAAATTCTCTTTGGTTCTAATTCTATATCTCAGAATTGCTCTATTTCATGATAATTCTATCTGTATTTCATATCTCTCCACCCTGTTCTCTCTGGCTAGAGTATCGTCCAAAAATCATCAACGTCTTACGTGTCTAATTCCTATTTCACTAATCTTCTGAAATGCAACCCACTTGATGGCTAAGTTCTGCACTCTTGATTCTCAACGTTCGTGTCTGTCTTTTTTTACCTTTTAAAGTATCAATTTACGTCAACATGTAATGATCACTAATGCTCTACACTTTTTTGCACTTTCCATCAAAGAAACCATAAACTTTCTTCGTTGTTCTGTATCTAACAAAGCATTTTATTCCTTCTATAGCTTCACTTGATGATTTACCATGTACCACTCTTTCAGTGTCGCCAAATCTCTGTCCCTTTGCGTCGCTCAATAACCTCTATTTCTGTTCATCATCCCTAGAATTTGCTCCTGTTTCTTGCAGTCCATAGTCAACATTCGCCGGTCTCTGTGTTATGGGGATTTCCTTACGCTGATCTATTACAGCAACGTCCAGACAAGACCATCCTGGTGTTTATTCCTCTTACGCCTTCTCTCGTCTTAACATATTCCTTCTGAACCCCTTCAGTTACTTCGATATTCTTCAACATGCGCTTTGCATTTCTCCGTCCCTTAATTTCTTCTTCAATTCCAGAACACTCTGCCTGATCTTTGGTTTGATTCCTCATTTTCTTGAGTCTTTTATCTATTTGTTATAACTACTGATCTTTTTTCTCATATTGATTACACTATTCCTAGTATTTTGGTTCTCGCTGATTCACCTGTGTTTGTCTGATCATTCGTTCTCCTTCCAGTGCAAAGCAGTCGAAGTTACCATCGTCCAGCCACAGCCTGGAAGAGCTAGTCTAACTCCTGACTTATAACTGTGGTCTGGCTTCGCTCTGTCTTACACTAAATCTCTTGAAAGTTTTTAGTTTCAGCCTGAGATTGAGAATATCCTGGCGCAAAATCTCAAACCAACACCTTCGTCACTTATTTAGCTTCTAAATGTTCACAGCCAAGATCATGTGCCAAGAATAAAGAATTTACCCAGAAAAAAAAGAAATATGAAGGAAGTCGGTTGGACATGTTGTCAATTGCTACAGTAACCTATATAAAAGGAAAAAATCATAATACCCTATGATTTTTTCACAAACATTTTTATTGTACTTTCACTTATTCATTTTATTTCCTCGTCAATAAATTCATTTAATAGCTAAGGAAAAATTCACAATATTGTGCTTCTCAATTCTCATCAGCATTTCAGTGTGTGTGTGTGTGTGTGTGTGTGTGTGTGTGTGTGTGTCAGATAGACTAGGCTATCTTGCT
>JAYMFT010013619.1:0-16756 GCA_038088735.1 Panulirus argus | reverse complement strand
AGAATTTATATGAAAAAAATATATATATATATATATATATATATATATATATATATATATATATATATATATATATACATACGTGTGTGTGTGTGTGTGTGTGTGTGTGTGTGTGTGTGTGTTCAAAACTCGAATGTAAGGTTCTGCTGACATAAGATTTTTATTAATTTTTTTCAAGTAAATATCAATCATCTCCCACATTTACTGTCTCGCTGAGTTCTGTTGGCGATTACCGTAGAATGTGATTACCCTGGGCATCACATGGCCTGGCCAGGGCCTGTAACATGGGACTGGCAGGCAGACACTACGTACATCAACAAACAAAAGCATTTCAACGGAGCAACGCATTACGGGAGTACCGTGCGCCACAGACACATTCATCAAGGAAAGCCTCACTTCTAATTCTGAACCTTTAGCCCTATAAAAATATGATAAATTCTTCCTCCAATATCGGCGGGCGAGGCCAGGGCATGAATTAACTAGGAGGTAGACCGGCAGTTTCCCCTTTAAGTGAGGCTGCCTACTCCGTCTGGCCTGACCGCGGGCGGCAGGTGCCCGGGCGGCCGGCCGGCACCAGCAACGCCCAACGTTACCCATCCGACGCTGTGGCCGCCACCAGACGCCCAGCTCCCCCTCACTGCACAGTCTTTACGCCGTTCCTGCAACAGGCGGCCACTGCGTGCGGACTGCTACAAGACTAGTCTTTCAGAAGCTTAATATAAAACAATCTTCTTATTTTCTTTCATGTTCGCCCTCTCTCAACCATCTCGCCCTCAATACAACCCAGTGGAACTTTCCCTTCTTGTATAACATGGGAAATAAAAGATGGCTAAATCATACAATCTTTTTTTCCATTTTCAAGTAACAATAACGTTAACGCTGGGAGCCTTACACGGTAAATGCTGGCATTCGTTCACGCGAGGCGGGCGGGGTAGTGGTTCTGGCACCTGCATTACCAAACTCTCCTCCATTACCGAGAGCTTCAATACACCTCAAAATTGCCTGTATATACAGCTGCTCGGGCACTACAGGGAGGCAGCTTTGCCCTCGTACGGCTTCATCTCTCAAACCTTCGTTAGAATGACAAAACTTTTAAATTACATAAATGATTTACATATTTACTTTCTTAAATTCTTCCCCTTCATTCATTAGCCACCCCTTTCATAAATCGCTCCTTAACTGCCTTCCACCCTCGACACTTTTATCTTTATCACCAGCAATCGACCTGGTGCGGGCACTAACATGGTCATCTCGTGTGGAAAGGAAGAAAAAGAAAAAAACAATATAATAAACATAATGAACTGATTTACAGTTCCTGAGGTGTTTACCGATCTGATTCTCAAGGTTATACGAGGAGGAGGAGAATTCCACAGCCTCGCTGGAGGAGGAGAGGGAAAGGTGTCATAATGATCAATCCTGGTGTGGCTGGTTTTCCCATAAACCTTTAGAAAACAGCAGCCAGACGCGGGTCCCAAAGCCTTAGTGGCAGAGGCAGGAACCCAAGCAGGCAACTCATGAGAATGGTAAGCAGAAATAATACCTGTATAAAAAGGAAGAGGACACCAACATCATGAAACACATAAAGGGACGGCTGAAAAGAGGTGATACCTGGAGGATTAATATGGCGGAAGACTTCTCGTTCCACTCTGGCTACGAGAGAGGTGGTGTGCCCTGTGTCACAGGATACATATATTTGTACATTATATCAGGCATATCAGTATCCAGTTTGTTCAATTGATGCAAAATGGTGGTGGTGATAATCCCCCCCGTTTCCCTTCCCCCTTCCAGACTGTAATTCAACTCTCGCTATTCTCTGTCTTCAACTCAATCTCCCTTGATTGTATATAGCACGGTTTTTGCCGCCATCACTTGCCTTCTTCAGCAGGCTTATAAGTGTCCTTAAATGGGATAAACAAACGGGCGATGCATACTGCAGTCTATCACATATTCTTCAGATCACCTCCATGCCACTGTACTTGATGGCAATTTTCAGAAGAACCAATCTAAGCCTCACCCTCTTAACGACTCCCCTAAAGTTGCGTTGACTCGCCAGGTGCCAGGTCGATCTCTACAACTCTTATTCGCGTGCAAATTCCCATAATGTTTCCTCCAGCCAAATGATAACGACAGAGAAGCCTCCCTGCCATACGTCCCATTTCCATCCTTTTTTGTATCTAGTCGGACATGACGTCATCGATTGAACAGACCTCCAGAGTAAGTCTGATACATGGTTGATGAAATTCAACTCGAGTAAATGTAAAGTAATGAGGATGAGACTGAGTGAAAGAAGGCCTCAATATCACTATCATCTAACAGGAAATATGCTTCAAGGTTCTGTGTGAGAAGGACTTAGGAGTCGACATCGTCCCTATCCTGTCGCCAGAGTCCCACATTAGAATAGTTAGGAGACAAATCATCTGATGACAAATATCAGAATACCTTTCAAGTAAAAGAAAATATTCAGTAAGTTGCTCACACGCCATACAAGGCGAAAACTAGAAAATAATTCTCAGAGGTTTGGTCACCGCACCAAGAGACGCTCAAAGAGCTAATAATAAAAAAGGTCCAGAGGAGGGGCAACGGAGATGGTATACCAGAATTACGAAAGATGAATTTCTGGGAAAGGCCAGAGGCTGTATTCTTACCCACCTTGGAAAAAAGAAAAGTGAGGAGTGACCTAATCACAGCATTGAATTATCAAAACAGATCTATGACGTGGAAAGTGAAAAGTTCTTAGAAACGTAGGGATAGAGCAAGTAAGGGACGTTACGTGAAATTAATTAAGAAACTTGTTAAAAAAAAAAAACGTAAAGAAGCACTTTTAGAGAATAAGTGTGCTAGATGAATGGAACAGAACAACTAGACGACATGGTTAATGCAGACAGCAGACATAAAATCATGAAGTATGATTGTAGTGCATGTTCACGAGATGGGGTCCCATGAGTGCAAACTCCCTGCACGTTCACTACAAATGGGAAATTACACACACACACTGGCAATCGATGAGGAGCTGAATGATGAATTTATAAGTATTTTCACTTTCTAAGGCAATACTGGACCAGTATTACAAAGTTAGGAGTGGGAAAGAAGTCTTGGAAGGTATAGATATTGTTAGAAACGATGTAATCAGGGTCCAACAATAACCAAAACCATACAAGGCCCATGGTTCTCATGGAGTCTCCCTAAACACGCTCAATACATACTTGCAATATATACAACTCGAAATTATGTTCACCAAATGACCAGAGGATGGAACACTTCCAAGCTGTGGAAAAGGGCAAATGCTGTGCCTGTATTGAGGAAAGTTAATCTTGATATGACGTAGAGCTACAGGCCAGTCTTGCGAACAAGCGAGGTCTGTAATACGCTGGAAAAGATAATCAGAAAGCAAATGACTGATTACTTGCCATGGAGAAGCTATCCAACTGGAAGGCTACATGGTCTGGGGGAAAGGGGGTCATGCATGACCAATCTTTTAGACTTCTATGACAGGGTGAGATCCATCTGAGATCAAGGGGGAGAAGGGCAGACTGTGTGTTCTTGGATTGCCAGAAGCCTTTGATACCAGGCAATCAGAGGCTGATAAAGAAGGCAGAACAACAGGCAGGAAAGAGAGGCCGACATCTTCACTTGACATTACCTTTGTGGAAGTGAACAAAGGACGCAAGTATGAGGCGCTTCCTCGAAGTGGGCTGGGGCTACAAGTGGAAAATATATATTACTGGAATCTGAGAGATAGACAATGTCGACAATGTGCTTTATCTGTCACGACGGGTTCACAGAAGGGGTGTGAAAGAGGCGAAATGTCTGGTGGCAATTATTACAATGGCATTCAAGTATATGGGCAAAGATGTGTTCGGAAAGCTACTTACATGATAGACCAAAACTGGACAATGTCTTGCAAGTCTGGTCACCGCATCTAAAGAAGCACAAAGATTTTGACCGAGAGGCTCCGGAGAAGAGTATCTAAGATGGTATATGAATTAAGATCGCTGAGCCACAATGGGAGACTGAGGACTACAGCGCTGCCTACCACAGACGCGGGGAGAGAGAAGGCGGTCTTGCTAATAGCATTGTTCATCAGGTGGATGATAGTGTACGTCAACAGGTCTTCAAGAGATAGAGCACCAGAGAACCCTCGTAGAGGTCATGGCATGATGATGGGAAAAAAGACAGATGGAATGTTAAGTGCTGGTTTAGCGTACGGGTGCTGGATGGTTGGAAGAAACTGGCCAAAGAGACAGTGAACGTCAGCACATTACATAAAGCTTAAAAGGCTTCTGAGTGGCATTGGTATTTCAGAAGACGGGGGTGCCATGAGCGTGGAACTCTCTCCCCGTACTGGAAAAATAGGAAATTACACACATACACCCACGGGTGGATGATTGCAGCATTTACGATGGTGATATACAAAATAAAGGAGAGAAGAAAAATCATTTGTGCAAAATAGGATGAAGCAAATCTCACAAAGACGATATATTTCCCCCGGACCTGTGGCAGGCAAGGAGGTAACTACTGCTGCCACACCTGTTACAGAAGCCAACGCTAAACTGGACACTACAAGTGAAGTTAACGAATAATCGAGAAAAGGTATGACAAACCAAAGGTTTAGGAAAGAAGTTAACTGAAGACATTGATGATGCTGCCGAGAGAGAGAGAGAGAGAGAGAGAGAGAGAGAGAGAGAGAGAGAGAGAGAGGGGACGACTCAACATCCATTACACAAGCAATGAAAGTTTAGACATATGACCGGTGTGTGTAATGCTGTCTCCCTGTAAGCACCAACTCGTAATTACAAATTGGTAATTAAACACAAAGCGAGCATCATGTTCTATCACACTCATGAGAAAAAAAAAAAAAAGTGCTGAACGAAGCGACAATAGGTCAGAGAAACGACGATCCTCGGCATTGGTCCACGACACGCAATATTCCCATCCATTCGCTCGCTTTTTGATTTTCGTAAAAGAGGTCGAGATTCTCAAGTGGCTTTCAGCGCAGCCACAGCGCTCGAGATCTGCATGAACGCGTACCCGGCCCGAATGATTTCCAAGAGCAGGGATGGATCTAATTACTGCTCTCTGGCCTCGTGAACGTCCGGATGGTCTGACGATCTTGAAAAGTACGAAACCCACTAATGAGTCTCCTCTGCTCTCGTTAATGTTCGAATGCGGGCGGCAGCACCGTCCTTATCCTCTGGGGCACAATGGTTACGGCCCTTTGGGGCATTTCATCTCATTCTTACAGTTCAGGTCAAAGGCCTGGCCATCATACTTAAGGGTCGTAACGGGATGCTCAAGGGTCGTACCGTCGAGCTCAAGGGTCGTAACGCCACGCATCAAGAGGTTACCAGCTAGAACAATACATCAAGGTCTTGCAAGAGCCACGAACAATGAAGCATACACTTAATTGGCTATAATGATGTGGGCCAATGTAGTGAAGAACAATGACTCCCGACACACACTGCCATCACATTCCCTCACATTCTTCGCTGCACATCACGACACATCTCAACGTGACACGCCAGTACAAGTCTTATCCAGGCGGCTGTGTCCAGTAGCCTCCGCCATCACCCACCTGGACGGACCCTGGGAGAAGGAATCATCCACTGAAAGAGGTACACGTAATCAGTGGAACAGCATCATCCAGATGACTGATGTGGAAATGCTGGGTGGAATGGTATCGCCCAGATGACTAATGTGGACGAGCTGAGTGACTTTTATCTTCTACCTTATTGAGACGGACCAGTGGAATAGACTGCTATCGTCCCACTGACTAAGGTGCACCAACTCAGTACACTGGTACTGTCAGGCTAGTTTACCCAGAGCGACAGCCACGGGAAGGCAACACAAAACACTTATCCATGAGGAGAACGTAGTCCTGCGTGCACCGCGTCCGGCCTTCTGTCTCTCCTCATTTGTGGTGATCAACTCCAGCACCGCTTGTGTTGTGACGTGAACACCTGCTGGTGCTTGCGAATGCCTCAGTACAAGTTACAATGAAATGGCATGTCTTCTAACCCCACAGCTCACCTTATCTTACGAATATTTTACGGCTGTTTCAAAGGTCTAACTCTACCCCTCTGTCTGGGACCTCACCTTAGGTAACGACTGTATGGAGAGTCTTGTATCCCCTAAACAGTTCGGTCTGGTTCTCTGGGGTCTTCTATCGCCTCAGCTCAGCTTCGAACCAAAGAAGCATGTTGCCCTTCCGCTTGACCAGACCATAAGAGGCCGCAGCCCACAAGGCCTCCGTAACCACCACATCCTAGCTAGTCTAGTATAATGAGTAATTTTTTTTTCTATGAAATTTGTAAAAGCACAAGAACCTAATGGTTACATGGGATTTTTTTTCCAAAGAAAAAGATATGTCTACAAACTTAAAATGCTCTATAAAAATCATATATACTGGCTTCCTTAAAAAATGTACCAGTCTTATTGTAATGACATTATGGTCAGAAACATTGCCAATACTCTTAAGCTCTTCTAACGTAATCGACTCTGAGACTCCCCATTTCTGGATTTCCTTTAATACCAATTCCACGATAATGTTGCAAACTGCAAGTGTCACATATAAGAGGCAAGTCCCCCATTCCCAATACGTGACACTGGATCAATGTAGTGTAACCAGTTCTCAGCCGACAAAGAAATGTCTCAAAATGGTGATTCCTGTTGATGGAGGAACGCCTTACTTCCACTCCCATTATCCTCTTTTGTGTCACTCTTCAGAGGCTTCAAAGCCCCATCTTGCTTGCCATTTACACCTAATATATATTTGCATATAATCATTTTCTAAATCTGCGCAAAAAGTCATAATGATGCATGAGTTCCGTACACAGATTGCTAAATACTTATCCGGGTATCTTTTTCAATCCCTGCAGTGAGTCAGAGAGCAGGTACACCTCTGGCACAGCAGCGTCGTGTCCCCAGAGCCATCATCTGTATATCCCAGCTTCCCGTCCCTCTGGAGGAGGTCGCGGTGCCGCTCATGGCAGCCTTTTGCTCAATCCTCCCTCGACCAGGTCAAATAACAACTTGCCAACAGCAGGCGTGGTGGCCGGCTGGTCGGGCGCGCAACATCCCGCTAAAATCAATTATATCCAATGGCAACCCAGTGTCCTGGTGCTCTATTTCCGCCTCTCTTTTATGCCACATTCATAGCCATAAATGTCGCATGTGTTCACCTTTCATCCGTCAAACGATACATCGCTGACAACAATTCATTCATTTTCTTTTTCACTGCATTTAACGGACATATTATTCATCAGCCTCCACGATGGTAAACAAGCTCTGCGAACTGCGCGTCCTTCAAGCCACTCCACCACACCAACTGGCTGATCAACTCGTGTGACAACGCGAAATATGATTTTCTGGTCGTGTTACCCGTATAGGAAAAAGATAAATATTTGTATGTCTGACTGTGAGGTGGAGAGAGAATGAATATACATGTACGTACGTATGGAGGCGATTCTTGCGTGTGCCACATTTACGTCCCAGTGTGTACAGGTGGGGCAACACCACCCTAGTGCTTCCCCATCTGCTGCCCCAGTTACTGCCATTCTGGGGCAGTCCCAGCTGCATCCACTCTAGTGCTACCCCACCTGCTGCCACTCTGGTTCTACCCTTGTTGCTGTCATTCTGGTCCTAGCCCAGCTACTACCGCCCCAGCTACTTCCAAACTGGCGCTGCCCCAGCTGCTGCCGCCCTAGCTACTGCCTCTCTGGTCCTACCCCAGCTGATGCCGCCCCAGCCACCGCCTCTACTGCCGTCACTGCTGCTGCCACATTAATCAATCTCCTCTTTGACAAGACAATCCAACATTTCACTAACTCTTTCCTGAGGGATTCTGTGCTCTTCAGCATCGTAAGGTCAGGCGGATAGTCGTCCAGCCCACACGAGGCCACTGTGCCACACCCGCAGCACACCGATGTTCCATCTACCTGCAACGTTACCGAGCCAACTCCCAGTGTTCCTGTAATGATCATCGTTTACTCAATGCCATCGGCTTCCCGACCCCTTTCCACAAAGGGGCGACCCTCAGATACGACGACCTTGCCTTTGACTCAGCCCTTATGGGTCAGGTCTAAAGAGGCCAGGCCACCATATGGCCATGGGTTGTACCGTCGTGCTGAAGGGGTTAAGCATCATCCGCACCATCACCTTTTTTCTCCTGCCCATTACTTAGGCCTGGCTGCAACCCATCGAGACAAGCCATGTATCTCGATTCTTCGCATACTGGTATGGAATTGGGGACCTCCTGACTACAGAAAACTGTGTGATTACTTTTTGTGATTACCATTTGTGAGTAACTGGGAGAGAGTTTTATGCTTGCTTTATCCTGTCTCTTAACCGTGTGTGTGTGTGTGTGTGTTGAGATCTCTGCCCGTCACAGGTACACTCCACGCTGGACACGTCCTGGCCCAGTCACCACATCATTGTACCGTTATAGCCATATCCATCTTTGAGACAAAAGACCGCTCACAAGTAATCAGCTGATCAACTCTGTATCACCACTAGCCATCCTCTGCCTACAACAGCAACATGTGTTTATTGTGGACCACTCGAACTTCTTTCCAAAGTTCCTAACTCGTGGAAAACGATGTAAAACTCCACCACTGCTATTCTATTGCACGATGAACTGATCATTTAACCCGAGGTGTGAGTGGGAATATTCATTTCTTCTTTCTTTCGGAGGTGTTGTGATGGGGTCTGAAGCTGCCCTCTGTTCAGGTTCCTCTGTGTTGTGATTTATATCAGCGATGAATCCAAAATTGTTCTTTTATAAAGCAACCGTCGGAAATCCTCCTGACTTTAAGCATATATCTGTACGTGGAAAACGAATTAATCTCCATAAACACTTTCGAATGGTTTTCAATTCCTGTGGTGCTGAACTACAGGCTGCTCTTTACGGCCACAGAGCCTGGCTGGGTTAAGTGTAGCGTCGCACGGGGGCTACGCCACAACACAGCGGCGTCTGGTTCCCTGTCATGTGATCTCTGCCACGCACAACACAATCTGGAAGAGAACCATATTCCGGACGAAGAGGAGGGGGCTCGGAGGGGGGAATTCTCATTCAAAGACATGCCGAAGACACAAAGAGTCGACAGTCAATGTGGAGTTTTACTGCCAGGGAGTCCTTACTGAAGCAAGCTATGAAACCTGTGAGTAAAGAATTCAGGGTTGAGTTCAGCCACGCAAGTTACTCAAAGAAGCCGAAAAATGTTAAGCCATGCGAACGTCTGACTGAAAATGATAATATGCGAATCTGGATGGACTGGCTGGGAATGGGGAAAAAGGTACAAGTTCAAGATCAGAATTAGTGATGTTGTTGGATCTGCGGAAACAAAGCTCATAGATAAGAAATAATTTGTGAGAACGTTGAGAAAAAAAAAAAAGACATAAGAGGCTGGAGTCTGATCCACTTCACAAGGGAACATATCAAGGCTCAGGAAAAACTGATCGGTGGATCATCCAGACAGTACGTGATGGGAACACTTAGCGTAGAAAACAACTGCATCATGGCGTTCGTAATCTATAATTCTTCAACGAATCATCATAAGCCTAAACAATTATACAGAGATTACAATGAACGATCTATCAGGATGGTGCAAGAGGCACTGGCACATGCACCGCAGTTCTCAGGGTGTATACAGGAAAATTTCCTGCATCGGCATGTTCTTGGGAACTCCAGAATCTTGCATCTCATATCCGCACATGGAAGCATGGAAACTGGAAATATGAGATATGATGCATTAACTGGAAAAAGTCATCAAGTTACGTTTGCATTCCATTATATGGTAAAAGAGGACATGAAAAGACCAGAGAGCACCGGACCCAAAGAGGTTATATAATAGTGATCACTACACAGAGTTAATGGACTTCTTTGGGAAGACATTCGGAAATGGGGTTCTAGAGCCATGATACAAAGCAGCGTTATGGATGGTTCTGTGATAATCACAATGATGGCAACTTCAGTTGCAAATACAGAGGGAAAGGTAAAGGGAGAAAGAGACGTGTTTCAACAACAACAACAACAACAACGAAAACAACAATAAATTTCATTAGTCGAAAAAGAAACGGGAGACACAAGCGGCACTCCAGCCAGCCAGCATTTGACGGGTAGAAAAAGAGCAATCAAGAACAGGATAAAAATGGAGGAACAAAGAAATTTCTGAAAGAATTGTGAACAAGGTCAAGAGAGGATCCAAAACTTTTCCAGAAATCCATCAGGAGTAAATTCCAGTTAAAGACCAGCCAATCGGGCTAATGGATTCAGAGGGAAAAGTTGTAGATGATACAAATTTCCTAAGTGTTTTTAGTGGTAGACACTATAGACCAAACGTCTATCATATGGAATGGGGAGAAGGTCTTGCAGAGCATCGATACTCTTTATAAAGACAGACTGATAAATGGCACGATCTATAAACAGCTCAAATTCTATTGAATTTTCTACTAATGTGCTGATGAGGTATGCATATACCCTGGACAGCCCGCCTGAAATGTCGTACTCAAGATGTCGCTGGAGACAGGTGAAGCGCCGAAGGCATAGAAGAGGGCAAAGGTTGTTCCTATTTTCAAGGTAGGAGACCAAGAAGTTGTGCTGAACCACAGACCAGTCACTCTGACCAGCGTGGTTTGTAAAAAAAAAAAAACTAGAAAATATAGTAAAGCAATCGGATTACAAATGAAAACTATATAAACGAGAGACAACCTGGATTCAGGGAAAAGTCGTCATTCATAGCGAACCTCTTACATGAGTGAGCTTCGTTTTAGACACAAAGGAAGGATGGGAGGAGTCTGTATCTGAACAACCAGAAAGCATTTGACACTATAAAACACAGAAGGTTCATAAAGAAGCTGGATATTTGGGCAGGAACAAGGAGAGGACTCCTTCGACGAAGAGAAATTAACTTGGTTGACGTGAGCACAGCAAGCATCAAAAAGAAGCCTTCTCGAAATGGGTTAGGTCTGGGCTTACACCTAATGATGTCTTTGGAAGATGCCAACTTCAACTAAGTTTTAACGTCACCCCACAAGGTGGCCGAAATTATGGATTTTGAAAGTGTTTAGAGATCTCTCACAGTCCATAGTAATGTGATAAAAGAACTAAATTACGAACGGCTGAAATCTCTGAGGCTGTACTACCTGGAACGTAGAAGGGAGAGGTATATCATCATCTTTTCATTGAAAGTCCTAGAAGGTATAGTTCCCAACTTACATTCGGAAATAAGATCCTACTAGTAAGAAAGGCATGGAAGACTTTGTAAAAAAAACTACCTCTGAAATCCAAAGGTACGATATGCACAAGAGAGAACGCCTTTAACATCCGGGGCTAAAGATTCTTCAACAACCTGCCATCTACCATCAAAAACAGCTTGGGATGCACGGTAGGGAAGTTTAAGAGTGCACTGGACAAGAACCTACGAAAAGTACCTGACCAGCCAGGCATTTGGGGGCTATGTGGATGTGAGGTCTCTCGTTTCTAACAAGCTAGCTTGGTTGACCGTACGAAATTCCACTGGAAGCTGCTTGGGCCCAGCCCGGGCTGTAGGAACAAAAATCCCCAAAGACTTCACAAAGTACCTACAAGATATGGGACAAGGAAAGATTGATAACGACTGCATTAACTTTCATGGGAATGTAGTCAAATTCCAAAGTTGTTTGTCTGATGCATGGCTGTTTGAAGTTCAATCCGAGTACATGCAAAGTACTGAGGATGAGACAAAGTAAAAGAAGGACTCGATATGAATATTTCTTAGCGTCCCACCCTGGGAGAAACGAAAGAGAGATAAAATGTCTGCTGGCAAATATTAGAATCGCATTCAAGTACGTATATAAGAAATGTTCAGCAAACTGTTCACATTATGTTAGGCCAAAACTAGAATATGCTTCTCAAGTTTGGTTACCGCTCTTGAAGAAAGACAAAGAACAATAGAAAAGGTCTAGATGAGGGCAAGAAAAACTGGGCCAGAATTGAGAACCGAATCGCAACGAGAGCATAGGCTTCAAATCTGTCCATGATAGAGGAGAGAGGAGTAGGGGTCATCTGATCACAACCTTAAAAATTTCGAACTAGTACAATACAGAAGAAGAGGACACCAAATAATAAAACTGTGAATGCTGACATTACGGCAAAGTTTCAAAAGCCGTATGATAGTCGAGGAGGTTAAAAAGATGGAGCCCCACGAGAGTAGAATTCCTTTCCTGTATTGTGCAAACAGTTATTTATAAATGCGTAATAACACCAGCAGGTGGAGATCGACCGGTCTAGTAAGAGGTATGGGTATATGAGATACGCGTGGACAGTCGAAATGCCTGTAGCAGAACTGCTTTTTGTCCGCCCAGGGACTTAACGACGGTTTCGGAGAACTTCTACCCCTACAACAAAGTCTGTGTAGATCTCGTTAGCATTCTATTTGTTTTCCTGAGCTTGAAGAACCCTATCCATAGTGGTCAAGCAAATGCGAAAAGCAAAATCTTCCCAATCTCAATCCATGACGTCCTGGGTTCTGTAGATTGTTCATTTCCATAAATTCAGTCAGTTTGCTCCTTAGGACGCTTTTAAACATTTTAATGATGTGCGATGTTAATGCTATCGATTGACAGTCTTTAGGACCATTTTGCTTCCAACTTTGACGAGTGGGGTGATGCGAGTCAATTTCAGACTTTCGGATACGACTTTTTCTCCAGAGGATACTTAATGCACGTGCTAAGGGTTTCTTGCATTTCTTTATGATGACTGACTTCTACGAGTCTGTGCCTGAGGCTGAGAGTATGGGCATGTCCTCAATGGCCCTCTCAAAATATTGTGTTGAGGTGGTGATATCAACTTTGTGTACACTTGGGGGATTACATTGTACGAAGAAATCTGTTGGGTCATTTATTCTTTATGTATTTTTCAGCACACAAAATACCGATTCATATTGCCATTTCAGAATCTCAATCATCTCCTGATATTTGTCAATGAAAATAGCTTGTTTTAAGTGAGCTAATGGAGTTTGTGGTCCTGGATTTGCGTTTTGCAAAAGAGAAAAAGTATTTTGGGTTATTTCTAACTTAATTAATAGTTCTTCCTTCTTTTTTCCCCGTGTCTCAAATGACAATATTAGTCTATGGTCTGTGTCCGATTAATTCAGTTGATAGGCTTTCTTTCCTTTGCTGGGTGAGCTGTGGCTTCCTTAGTAGGTCTGCAATTCTTTTTCGCCTCCTTTAAAGTGCATGTCTTTCTCGTTCTAATTAAGACCTATTGTACTTTCTTTTCGCTGGTGTGTCTTTTACATGTTTGGAGTGCCAAAGTGGTCATGTCATTTTCACATCTTCTGTTCTGGTGTTCAGCAGCGATTCTTCACTCTGTGTCGGTCATCTCATTGATCACGTCCTCCCAATTTATCCCTGTACTATCAAAACTGAAATTGCTGAAAACGCCTCCATTATTACGTGGTTCTGACTACGTGGCTTAGCATCCAAACGTGTTTTTACTTCAATTATGTTGTGATCAGAGTATATGGTGTCTGAGATGGTAATGTCACAGTGTCCACGCTATTCGGAAAGATTAAGTCCAAGGTGGTATTTCCTCCGGTTGGTTTTGTTAATTGTTGGCTGGGGGAGAAGTTTACACATACTCTAAATAACTCTTTTCTGCAGCTGTTCTTCCGAGCAGTTGAAGTCTCCTAAGACAGGTATATTTGAGATTGGGTTTTCGAGGAAGTCATGACATGATTCTATGTTCCTTATTTGTTCCATAAATTCTCAACTATTTGCATATGGTGGTCTATAGATTAATGCAATGACCAGATATGAGTTTTCAACCTTGACAACGAGTGCCTCTGCTACATCGTTGTAATCTGGGATCCACACCTCACTCTTCATATGGTCTTTAATGCGTGTTTCAGTAAAAGGCCGTAAATACTGCACTTGACTTGTTTAGAAAGCCACTTATAAAGGAGATTTTAATTCCACTTATAAAGGAGATTTTAATTGTTCTATGTGATTTAAGTCCCTGTACGTTTGTATATATGAAGGACGTTATATTATTTCTATCTGTGTAGTTTTTGTGGTTAATGAGCTCTGTGCTGCTGAACTTGGCAAAACACTTTCCGGTCCCTTACTATTCTGAAAAAGGAAGCCAGTATCATTTCCTCCTCTTGTAGTTCTTTCCTGCGCCTGTTTTGTCCTCTGTCTGTGACTATAAAAAGCCCGTGTATTGTGATGGGCCCTAGGGGCATGTCTGTCTCACTGTCTCCGATATGTGATGATTCTAACGGTACTCGTTCAAGCAGCGCCGAGTCTCTTGTGATTGTTTTCACAATTCTGCACGGTAGAATCTGCATCTTTCCCCATACCGGCATTTACCTTTCTTAAGCCAATTCAAACATTTTCTCTGGTGCTATACAAGCAATTTTCCTTCGCGTATTATCTGAAAAGTTTGTCCACCCCTCAGATCTGTTGTTCATTTACTGTATCGTGCCTCACCCTCCCCGTGTCATTGGCTAGGCCTAAGAGAGTTTCCTGGCTGCCACTTCCTTCCTCCTCCACTCCTCCCATACCCGAGTCAGCGTCTCTGTCTCCTTCTGCGGCCACGTCTGCGTTAGATGCTTCCTGGCCTTCACATTCTCCTTCTCCTTCCATACCTAAAAAATTAGCTTCTGTCTCTTTCCTTCTGTGCTCATATATATATATATATATATATATATATATATATATATATATATATATATAGCTTTTTATTTCTACTATGTTAAGCTTTTTATTTCTACTAGTTTCACACACAGCACTTGAGAAAACTAATATCAAATTTCATCAAAACTTTTACATTTTCTTTTTAATTATTCATTCCATGATATTACCTCGTGAAAACATTTATATTTACATACGCTACAAATATTTCACGTTTTTGGAAGAGTAAGCAAAGCAATAACATTCATACAGGAGGCAAACAGCAAAGAATTTACTGTATTATACATAATACTTTTACGCAGTCTTCCTCCAGTGTTTCCATGTTCTGAATAAGAGCCACACACTTTCCTACAATCCAGCTAAAGGATACACACACCACAGACAGACAGAGACTAGAATTATGGTACCTCGCTGCATACAATACTTCCTCGGTGATTCTTTTTTTTTTTCTGCTTACCTAACTAACTTGTCTCCGGCAGCATGAGTTCCTGACGCACCTGTTCTGGTTTAGCGAGTCCTCAGGCGAGAATCCCTTGCCTTTCACACCACTATGTCTCACACGTCTAAGACTGTCAAAGGCTATACAGTCCCGTCTCTCGTGTCTCATGCATAGTTTATTTGTCTAATTTCTCTTAGCCTAAACAGTCTCTGATCTCATTTGTGTAAGTTCTCAAAATATACATGTTTCATACTTGGCCGTTTCCCGTGTTAGCGACGCAGCGCCAGGAATAAACGAAGTCAGGCCGCATGCGCGTACATACATGCGCATCGTAAGAAAACCACAGCTCCCTATCCACAACCAAACCCCACAGACCTTTCCATGGTTTACCCCAGCAGCTTCACATGCCCTGGTTCATTTCACTGACAGCAAATCCACCTATAAACCACATCGTTCCATTTCACTCTATTCCGAGCCCGCTTTTCACCCTCCTGTATGTTCAAGCCCTGATCACTTAAAATCTTTTTCACTCCATCCTTCCATCTCCAAATTAATCTCCCCCTACTCCTTGTTCCCTCCACTTCGGATACATACATCCTCTTTGTTAACCTCTCCTCTGTCATTCTCTCCATATGTCAAAACAGTCTAAACCATTTCAGCTCTCTTCACCATAATCTTTTTATTGCCACACCTCTCTCTTCCCTTTTTTACTATATACTCGATTAAACCACATCAAACTACATATCGCCCTTTAACATTTCATTTCCGATATTTTCATCTTCCTCCGTACATCCTCATATACAGGCCACGCCTCGCAGCCATACAACGTTACTGGGACTCCTTAACCTTCAAAGCATACCCACTGTACCCCTCCCAGATAACAACCTCTCTTTCCAAACATTCTTTAAAGCTACTACAACCTTCGCCCCCTCACCCACCCTATGAGTCACTTCCGCTTCAATGGTCGCATTTGCTAACATGTCCACTCCCAGATATCTAAAACACTTCATTTCCTTCAAATTTTCTCTATTCAAACGTATACCTAACTTACTTGTCCCTCTACCCTGCTAAACCTAATAACCTTGCTTATATTCATATTACGCTTCGGTTCCCCCTTTTCCGCACTCTTCAAACTCGGTCATTAACTTCTGCAGTTTCTCACTCGAATTTGCTACTAGTGCTGTGTCATCAGCAAACAACATCTGACTCATTTTCCAAGCTCCCCTCATCCCTCAGAGACTGCATACTCGACCCTCTCTCCAAAACTCTTGTATCTACCATCCTCATCAGCTTAACAATAAACAAAAACAGCCATGGTGACATCAGTCCCCGTGTTCCTACTCGAACACACGCCTTACACCCTCGTTAAAACTTTCTCACTGCTTCCAGCTGCTTGCCTCCCACACCATATATTCGTTCTGACCTTCCACAAGGCATCTCCATCAATCCCAGCATATGTTTTCTTCAGATCCAAACATTGCACATACAAATCCCTTTCTTTCCCTGAATATTTCTCACACACATTCTTTAAAGCAAACACCTGATCCACACATCCTCTACCATTCCTGAATCCAAACTGCTCCTCCCCAGTCTGATGCTCTGTACATGCCTTCACCCTTAATCACTACGCTCCTATACAACATATCC